>CM067592.1:71468064-71665564 GCA_034336665.1 Luscinia megarhynchos
ATTCCAGCCCCAGGGCAATCACCTGCAGCTCCCAGGCTATCACAATCAGCAGAAGAGAAGCCCTCAAAAAGATAGATAAAAGGACAAAAAATACCACATTTTCCTCTTCTTCCCTAGCACAGCATCGCGTGAAATCTGAGAAGCCAGGCTCACTCTGTGAAATATGTGAGAGTAATGCCACATAAAAACAACCCTGGCAAAGAGTGGGAATTGAAACATCATATCACAGATTAAATCACCGAATTCTAGAAATTATTTAGATACTTCATTCTCCTGGGGACTCTGTCCCTGATCGTTATCCCAACAACAGATGATGTTGAAAAGTTATTTTCTTCAGTACCAAAAGCAAGAGGTTTCCTGGGCTGCAACTACTTTTCTGCATTTAACTGGAGTATGATTAAATCTTTATGCTCTGCTAAACAGTAAACAAATCTCTTCATGTCTTTTAGGGATCTCCTGCAATGAAAGGTATCCAAAGAGATGGAGCTGCATCAGTTGGGAAGTAACATAAAAATTAATCATGCTGGTGTATTAAAATCTTGGCATTTAAAGCATAAATTGCATTTATTATATAAACTATTTAAACTACATCTATATTTAATGTTTCAGAATATTAAGTTTGTACATTAATCCCAAGTTTTTATATATATGGTTTGCATACAAAGCAGTAGCTCATGTAAATGGTGGTTTAGTGCTCATTCTGGTTGATGGCAAAATTTCAGTTTCCCCCTCTATCTCAGTCCACCTTAGTTTGATACAGACACTGAGAGGAAAACTGTTTATTATCAGATCTTAAACTGGAATTAAAAGCACATCATGAAAAGTGTTACTATCATCTTTTTAACCTACTCATTTTGTAATACAAATTTAATCCAAGCTGACAAAAGGTGAAATTAGCATTTTAGGATGGTGGGTGTTGTTAAAAATCTGAGACTGATATGTTTTGTGATTGTGTATCTTTAATTTACTATAACTAATTCTTTCCAACATTCATCACACGAGGAAAAGGTAAATGTTCCTCCATTCTTTATGAAGGCACTCTTGCAAGATATCCAGAAGATTTTTCAACAAATTCTTTATGCTTTTAGCTAATAATCT
This sequence comes from Luscinia megarhynchos, assembly GCA_034336665.1. NCBI lineage: Eukaryota > Metazoa > Chordata > Aves > Passeriformes > Muscicapidae > Luscinia > Luscinia megarhynchos. The sequence goes on from CM067592.1 coordinate 71,469,163, forward strand.
TAGAAAGTACATATGTTACATGTTTTTACAAATAGTGCAAATCTGATGTTTTAAAGGCCAAATCCAACACTCATACTGAATTTACACAAACATCCCTGTGTAGACTAGTTTGCTTCCTTATTCCACTTTTATGGATTTTTCATTCTGCAAAAACCACAAGGCTGTTAACATGTCACCACCCTTCCTCCTATGAGGCTGAGAATGAAAAGAGCAAGAAGTAGCTGTGACAGAAATAGTGCTCGATGCCTGGAGATGATTGTCTCACACAAAGTGTTTACGGACACATACCAAAGCGCCAGGTGTTTCACTGAATTTCTCCTGAGGCTGCTGTCCTGTTGTCAAGCTGGAAACTCACTGATTGTTCTCTTCTCAAAAAGTTTTTCTCTGCAAAAATCTCCAGCTGAATAAATTGAGGAATTATCTCGAAGATCATCTTAGGTGTTTGGGACTATTGCAGAATCATTGAAGTTTGGAAAGAAGACCTCCCAAGATGTGTGCTCCAATCCCCACCTTGTCCCCAGCCCAGAGTCTCAGTGCCACCCCAGAATTCCTGGGCTCCAGGGATGGGCACTCCAACCCTCCATAGGCACTTCAGTCCCTAGGCTCCCCTTTCCATGTGGGGAAATTCCTGCTGGTTCACCCTGAGCCTCCTTTTCTCCAGGCTGAGCCTCTTCCCAGCTCCTTCAGCCCCTCCTGGGGCTCAGCCCCCTTCAGCCCTGTTCAACTCATTCTGCAGCTCGGTCAAATAAAACCCTTCCCTGTGTGAAAACTGCCCAATATGTCTGATTCAAAATTTATCTGAGGCTGAATTTCCTTCAAGCCAGAGTTATACGGAACCTGCAAGTGCACTTATGTCAGGCAATTTGTAACAAACGAACAACATAAAAGAATTCTTTTTTATCATGAGTTGCACATGTAATCCAGCTAAGATCATGAGTTGTGTTTAGCTCAATGGATTCCTTGGCTCTGGCTCACCAGCACTCTTAAGGAGCCCTATTTATTTACCGTGAGTTTAAAATATTATCCATTTATAGTCTTCTAAATCATTTTTCTTATCAGAAGATGAATGTTTGGTGGAAAAAATATTGCAGTGGTAGTTCATGAAAAGTCATTAGAAAATGCAGAATGAATTGAAACTAGGAGCAGGAATGCTACATAACAATCCTCAAGCTAACAAGTTTATAGAGTTTATAAGTTTATGTGACAGATGTTACTGTGAATGCAATTGTGTAGGTCCCCACAAAATCACAGGGGGATGAAGGGGTGATCAGCAACAGTGAAATTAAATTTCTGATACTTTGATGTTCCTGAAAATCTTAGAATCATTAAAAATAAATTTTAAAAAGTAATTTTCATTTTCTTTCACTGAAGAGATTTCCAAGCAGCAGTTTCCACAGCAGGACTTACATTTACATAGTAAGGGAATAAATGCATGGATGATTCTCCTCACTGAACCCCTAATAAAGGCACAATGTTCAATAAGAAAAAAGTTGTTAATTGTATTTTGGTTTAATAGCCATTTAACATTATGCTAAAAAGTATGATAGGAAACAGGGAGTGCTGTTTGCAATTTGCAAAATATGCTGCAATTTTTAAGAATTTTGACACCGAAAAAAGTCAGCTTTTTAATCTTCCCTGGTTCTGTACAATCTGCTGAAAGTTTGAGTAAGCTCTAAACTTCTCTCAGAGACTCAAGGAAAAACAAATCTCAGTTGTTTTGTCAGACAAAGCTAATCATATGTATTCACTGCTTGAACTGCTATTGTTTTGGAATTACACAGAAAAATGAAAATTTTATACAGTCAATTTTCATTTCACATGAAAATAGTTGTACTGAGTCTTTCAGGAGAAGAAAAAAACCCCACAAACAAAGCAGCAGATATTTCTGCCTCTAATAATGAAATTTCATTTTAAAAGTGTATATTTCACCTTTCAGAAGTAAATATAAATATGCTAATAATTCATTTAGTGCCATCTTCACAGGTGCTTTTGCATTGTGAAATCAGTTTAAATATGCCAGATTCGAACACCTAACACTTATAGTCTGTTTCTCTTTTAGTAGTTGTAGCAACCTGATTTATATCAACATGAATATTAAAATAGGGTGAAATACTGGGGGTTTTTTGTTGTTTTTTTAAGACTGCTGCACAGCTTTCCTTTTAGAAATATTGAATCAGTAAACAGACACCTTGATAAAAAATTCAATTTTTCATAATTTGGACCTTAAGGCAGTAATACAGAAAAAGAACAGGCATGAGGAGATGAGTTTAAAGTAAATCCACAGCAATTTAAAATTTGAGACCTCCAAGCAGATCAAAATGGAATGTTGAAACAAAAATTTTCCACAAAGCTATTTATTTTCTCCAAGTACAGCATTTCTCTCATTCCTCCAGTACCTCACCCTTCCTCTACTGCACACTAAAATCAGAGAAGCTGAAAAAAGATAGAGAAATACCTCTCTTTTGAACTGGTTATAATATTGGTTAAATCCAATTTATCTGCAGTTGTAGCTTATGTAAAAGTACCTCTAGTACACCTCATATTTTTTTACAATGCTCTTCAAAACCAAATTCAGTTCTCTGCAAAGTTATGAGACATTTCAGTAGCAATTTTTCCATTCTTGTATGAATTGCCTTAAATTTATATCTTGTTTATATCTATTAAGAGACCACAAACACAGTGTTTGGGGCTTGTATATTTTCGTGGGCTGCTTTTAGCTCATTTTTATTTTTGATATTAAAAAATATGATTCTTAATCCTAGAGATTCTGCAGACAGTCTGAGGGAGAAACCAATGGGTAACAGTGGAGGTCAATTACCCTTTATTTATATTTGCTGTAATCACCAGCTAAAAATTTTTCCAATTGTCCTAATGGGATTAGAATGAAAGAATGAGAAGTGTGGACTTATAAATGCATTTTTTTTAGAAAAAAATACATGGAAAAGGAGAAAAAAATATCCTCAAATACAAGAAAGCAAATGTTTCCATGACTCAAGGTGCCTCTGTAGGTGTTATAGGGATCTTGGAGAATGCAGGTACCTGGATCGAGTCTTCTGGGACTGTGGTCCTGAAAGCACAGAAAAGGAGCTGTGGCCCATAAAACATCACAGTGCTCCTAATCCTGAAACAGAAAAGCAGAGGTGTGATATGCCAATCCGTTCCACCCTGCTAAAATGCAAGGAATTTTAATAAATATCACCACATGGCCACCTCAGCCCTGAGGAAGGATGGAGGGAATGTCAGTGGTAGGTGCACAGGAGTGTGCTGACACATCCTGCTCTGAGTGCATTTTTTTAATCTTAAATTGTACCCCCAGGATCATTTAGTTCAGAAAAGACCTTCAGGATCATCCAGCCCAACCTCTGAGTGAGAATTCTTGCAGGTGAAGGACGAGGTTCAGCTGGAAGGAAAGCTGGTGGAAATACAGGGGAAATACCAATTTCCACCTTCCTCATAAGCTTTCCTTCTTTTCCCCTCAGTGCCTGACCATCAGTATAATCCTAACATTTAAATTACAGAGTTTGTTTGTTTTTATTTTGTTGTTGAGGGTTTTGTTGCTTTTTTTTTTAAATTAAAAATGTAATTTTGAAGTAAGATTCTTTTAGAGGTCATGGCCACACCAGTAGAAAGGGCTATGCAGGGAAAGGTTTTTGCTTTGTTTTCTTATGTTCAAAATCACAGGTCATGTGTTTCTCAAGCCATTTCCACTCTCACACTTACTGTCCAGAAATTCTAAACACATGACAAGCACTTGTATCAGAAAGACAGCAATCAGTACAGAAATATTCTAGATAACCAGTTCCAAAGCTCTTTCACCTGAAATAGGAGTCACCTATTATTGAAATAAATAAATAAAATCTGAGCTTAACTTTCAGATCCTTGTGATTGATATACAAAACAGTGAGCTATGGGCAGAAAGGAGCAGAAATTCTGTATAATATGAAATTCTGAACTGCAATCATTTGGGGACAATAAACGTGGACTCCCACTGGGATGTTTTTAGGATGATGCATCTTTAGGATAGAAAAAAAAAAAAAATCCTTAAGAACAACCTTTGAGTGATATAACTAATCAGGATACCATGCTAGACTGAGCTGAGTGTAAGTGCTGTGCTAGTAGCACTCTGATTGCATTGCCTCTGCTCTCACCTATCTAACAGATGTCATTTTGTGTCAGCAGGAGACTTTTCCACATCCTCTGGCCTATTTGCTGGTTCCAATTCACATGTTGCCACTGGGCAAGGCAATTCACCAACATTTGGTGAGCTTTCATGGAGGGGATGCTGAAGCTCTGGTTTCTCAGTCACTAGAGCTTCATATTGGTTCAGCTAGGATCTGGTCAGATGTGTAATGGCCCTTAGATTTACAAAAATACCTAATTTTCACAATAAAAGTATTAAAATCAGACAGGAAAGGGGAAGTCTGAATGCCTCCAAGTTTTTTGTTGCCATTACAAGTTATATCGCTCTGACTAGAATATTAATAATTATTGCTTTTGGTGTGTTCTGGGAATATGAATGTCAGCCTGCATTCAGGAGCCAATATGATTAATATTTCTTTTATGGTCTCACAAAATGTCATTATCATTTCTCAGAAAGCAAATGTATTTGATGTGTGACTCTCTTCTGGTGGGCTACTGACTCCAGCAATGCTTTGTGGAGACGTTAAACTTTTCTCTATTCAGTTCATCCAATGCTCAGCTGATCAGCTATTGGCAAAACCTGAGCTAAATAGCCCAAAAGTGCTGTAAAACCTCTTCCCTGACTGTCAGTTTATCACGGGATGGATTTTTCCTGCAGGCACCTCTCCTCAGTGCCATTCTGTTGAGCTGCGGGCTTGAGGCTTGTGTTGGATCCTCTTCACAGGGACCAGAAAATCTGAACTCTCACAGTGAGGCCCTTCAGCAGAAAATGGCTGAATGAATCAATGAATTAATGAACTAATTTATTCGTTTTCGGCCTGATTTTATTTTGCATGACATGTGCTATGGATTGGACTTGCTTTAATTTTTTATTTTGGGTGGGGAGGACAGGTTTATTCTCACCCCATGGCAATCCTTACCGAAGTCATTCTATGGACAAACCTTTAAGGCAGGTAAATAAATAAATGATCCCTTTCCCAATTTTCTCTGAAGCACATACTTTCTATTGATATTTTCTTGGTTTGTTTCACTTGCTTCCAAAAATCTGGGTATTCAGGGACCCTCTGAACCTTCCAGGCTGTCATGACATCCTTCTTTACTCCTTGACCCATATGCATCTCATGCTCTAAGGGCTGTGTTCAACAATTCCTTTTCTTTTCCCCTCTCCTTTCTACAGAATTTCTACAATTTTTGGAGGGGATGTTTTTGCACTGAATACAACCATAAAGTATTAATTAAACACTAATTACAAACATTTTATGCTTTGAAATTATTTATACAGGTATTAAGATGCCTGGAAAAATCATGGTTGTTGCAATGTCTCCTCCCTCCCTTTATCTCCTATCATGGAGCTCTTCAAAGCATGTCTGTAATAGTATAAACCACAAAAAAAAAAAAAAAAAAAAAAGTAATGTACAATGGAGACGTTGAAAAAACAGAGAGAAAGATGATTTTTCAGGGTGTTGTTGTTGTTTTGGGGTGGTTTTTGGTCTCTTTTGTTTTGTTTTATTGTTCTTCCTTTTTATTTTTTGGTTTTGTGTTTTTGGTGCTTTGGTGACTTTGGTGTTTTTTGTTCTTTTGTAGACTGTTTTGCTTTTTGTTTGGGTTTTTGTTGTTTGCTTTTTTTTTTTGTTTTTTGGGGGAAGGTTTGTTTTTTTGGAGGTTTTTTTGGTTGGTTGATGAGTTGGTTGAGTTTTTTTTCTTGCTTTTTAGTTGTTTGATTGGTTGGTTGATTGATAGGTTGGTTGTTTTTGGAGTTTTACTTTGTTCAATTTGCAGTCCCTGTCTCAGTTTCTGAGGGTTTACATCATCACAGGAAGATTGAACAGTTCAGTAAGATATTCCTAATTTTTAGCTGCAGTATGATCATCAGAGTGAGGAAGGAGAAAGAGTGCTAGAAAAAATGAGCAGTTAGGAGTCTTTTTGTTCTGGTTCTGGTCAGAGTTAAAAGCTTCAATACTCAGAGTTTCCTGATATCTGAGTGATTGCCCTGTACACTGGTGGAGGCAAACCTATCTGCATTTGGTCATGTAATTTTCAAATTATTTAATTTAATACTTTTGACTACAGCAGGGCACTCTGCTTGCTACTTCCATTTGTAAACACACAAAAAAAAAATCAAATATGATTTAAATAAAAAACATATTTATTCCCACTAGCAGAATGTTTTTTTTCTCCATAGCCAATACTGTCTTCCAACTTTGTCTACAAAAGCAATTGTATTTCTTTAATACTCTGAGATATTTGGCATATTTTCTTCCAAGATTTTAGTCAGGTTATGTGATAATGCTCATTTTCCATTGTCAGGAGGAGAAGCTCACATTCACCAGATCCTTGTTGGATTCAACACGATATATTTTCCTCTAACTATTTCAGTAAATGCTTTTGAGAAATTTAGTAAGCAAACAACTCTTGTCCAAATCTCATAATAATCAGATCTGATCAAACAGATCTTCAAGATTTCTTTTTCCTACCCAGTTCAGGAAACAGCAACAGATTTCCAGACCACTTCCCAAAATCAGCAATATGTGTTTGGAAACACACAACTTCCAGTGAATTTTAAAATTTCAGACTTGTTTGAATAAAATAGATTATAGTTTCATTTTCTTATTGTGAAAACATTGATATATGTTCTTGTAATCCATTTCATAGCAAAAAAATAAGGCATTTTTGAGTGTCTTAGAGTAAAAAAAAAAATCTCCAGTGACACAATATTTTTTACTATATCCCTGGTTTTTTTACTTCCATTACAGAAACATGCAACTTTGGACTCTCAGGTTGGGAAAAAACCCTTGACTGCACTGAGTTTAAGTTTTTATATTAAAGAGTGACCTGAATGTCCATTCTGAATACTGTTGTCTTTGTAAATTATGTGACAGCATTGTCCCAAACCCAAGAAATTTTGATACTTTAGAATTTTTAGAAGAATTTATCATCGAAGTTCTCACTTTGCTAATTGTAAATTTCTGAATCGTAGTTAGGCTTGTGAGAAGGATGAGGAAAAGGCAAGGTTGTGAAGACTGATGAAGGGACAAAAACTTCTCAATAAAATGTGAGAAACAAAATATTAATATTATAAAAAATAAGATCCTTAACCCATTGGATTTATAATGAGTGATTAACAGCTTTGTTAATCTACAGAGTTGTTTCAAATTTTAAATCACATGTGGCAGAACCAGAAATTTAATTCCATTCATTAATATTTCATTAAAAATTTAATCCAGTAAAGACATTTAGACCTTTGGATATCTTCTAATGACATTTTCAAATAAACATTTTAATTCCCTACACCAACATATCTAAAAGTTTAAAGCCTACTGCCACACACTGCCACTGTTACATAAATCCTAATGCTGCACTCTACATAAAGCTATTCACAGCAGTGGTTTAATAATGATCTATTAAACATTTCCACCTGTGTGTAGAAACATACTTAAAATAGCACATGAAATACAACCACACACTTAATATAATAAGCATTTATACTCATAATATATGATTCAATATAATGAAGTTAAAACCAGCTGTTTTACTAAACCTTTTTTAATCACTGTATGCAGGTGATGATCCACATTCTCTTCTCCCAAATGCTTGAAATATATAAGATAAGACTGTGTAGAATTTAATAGTCCAAATTACATTATATTAAATATTTATGCCTTCAAGTCAATCTGACATGAGTATTAGCTAGAGAAACAATGATTTGCATCTGCTGTGGCATTTTGAAATGTTTAAAAACTCACAGATCAACAGCACTTTGTATGGTCACCAATTATTTTTATGCAAATACTGCCTGAAAATTTCAATTTTGTTCCATGACAACAAATTGGAGAAGTTACCAGTAGAAAATGCAGGTCAAGTTCTTCCTTGTTCACTCTTTTCATCATTCTCTGCTGCAGAGATGCCTCAGCTGTGTCTGCCTGTTGAAGAACAATTTGCAGCTGTGAACTCCTCATGTTTTCCTCCTCTCTGAGAAATCCACAGCAGCATTAAGCAAAGCCTCATTCGAAAATGAGCTGCTTCTGCAACAGAATGTCATCAGGAGAGGTGCAGTGACAGCCCTGAGGGGCAGGATGGCATCCAGAGGCACCTGGACATGCCAGGTGTCCCTGCCATGGCAGGGGTGGGATGAGATGAGCTGCAGTCTCTTCCAACATAAACCCTTATATGGCTCTGTGATTTCATGGTCTTTATTAAGGGATCCCTAATAATTAAGGGACTCCTAATAAGCCTGGTAGCTGCTTTTCTGCTCTCATATTTCCTATTTAATGATGCTTTAGTAAGAGCAGAATTCCTTTTTGCAACCTGTCCCAGCTGCTGTGTCCTCCACCACTTTCCAAGTGTTTGAGAAAAGTGCCTCTATTAACCAGCCAAAGGCTTCAAGGCTAAATGGTCCTTCCAAATGAATAATTTTCCTCTTTTATTGATAATGAAAATATCTATTTTCTATTAGGATCTATTAAGAAACTTGTAGAAGGTACACACTTAAACGTGGGGCTGTACGGAATGCCTGCTTTTGTTCTCCTTTGAGGTATCTGAAATTGTTACATGTACATTTTCATATATTTATGAAATATGTTTCCAAATATATTGTATATTTCAGAATACTTATTATGAAAGGAATTTGAAATCAGATATCTAGATATAAACCTGCACACTGTCATAAAATAATTTTATTTGAAGCATGTGAGGACATTTAGCGTAGGATGTTTGTTTGTCTAAATACTGGCAGAGCTACATGTGACAAAGTTTGCATTCAGGACATAAAAGTGCATATTGCAATCAGTTCAAGCTGCAGAAAACAAGGATAAATTACGTGAAAAACATGATGCTCTTAATTGTCAGGAGAAAGGAAGGCACGGGTGCCTGGGGCAAAACACTTTCTTCTGTCTTGATGAGGCATGCAAATAAATATATGTAATTTTTAAAAAAATTTATTTTTTAAAGAAGACATAAAAAGTGAAAAGTTATGCTGGATGCCCCTTGCCAAAACAGACATGAGAAGGAGGAGGACACTTTCAAAGCAGTGTGCAAGTCTATCAGTGCAAAACACTTCCACACACTACTTTGAAAGACTTCCCAGGGGTTTTGTCTGGTGTCTTTTCATTCTTTAAAAAAAAAATACTAAGCTTTCATGGCAGAAATGAGAGAAATAACAGGCTGAAAGAAAATGGTCTGTGCAAAACAAGAAATGGGAAAAGTAGCTCTGGCTGGACAAACAGATTTTGGTGCACTAAAGGAAAAAATATATACCTGGTGAATATTTTGTTCCTGAGAGTAACCTGACTTCATTCTACTCCAAAGTGACCTGCTAAGTGGGTGAGAGAGTTGGATCCCAGAAACCTGGGTATTTCGAGATTTCTCTGCTTTCTGGCACTGACCCCCTGGAGAACACTGCTTTTGACCTGAGGCCTTGGAGGAGCTTCCAAATTTGAGTGATGGAGTTAAAATCACTGGTTTGTAGTTAAATAGAAGTGTGTGATCTCACATGGTGAAGGGTTTGGAATTTGGGGTTTTTATAATGTAGTAATAGGTATGGGACAAGATGGAGGATTTTGGGGTTGTCTCTTTCTGTCTTCTTCTTCATGATTTCAGGAAGTAGTTTTTGGTGTGGTAGTGCTGCACTGCTGGTCACAGATGTTTGGTTATTGGGTCAAAAGTATAAATAATATAGGTGTTAGTTCTGTTTAGCTTTGAGATGCCTTGTAACTATCTGGATTCTCCTCCATTTTGCTCACTTTTAGCTGGTAGCAAGACGTGTTGCAGGGCTCTCTGTATTTTAAATAAGATTTCATAAACAACCGAGCCTGAATACAGGAAAATTCGTGTCCTTCATGTTTTTAACCCTGATTCTGAGTGAAGGCAGAAGAAACTTCAGACAAGCCACAAATTAGGTGGTGCGAACACCACCTGCTACAAGGGAGAGGCTGTGGATGGTGTCTGCTGGGCCATGAGGACTCCAAGAAGGATTTGGACGCTATGTCCCACAGTTTTTTTCCTGGAGGAGCAGCCTGCTGATGTCCTGGAGAGCTGTGCTGTTCCCTGGTTAAAACACTGCCTGCACGGATGGTCCCAAAGACCAGTGGTGAGTGGAATTTGGGTCACCAGTGCTGTGCCCACAGGAGCTGAGCGGCTGGAGTGCCCAGAGAAGGGAACGGAGCTGGGAAGGGGCTGAGGGAGCTGGGAAGGGGCTCAGCCTGGAGAAAAGGAGGCTCAGGGGCCCTTGTGGCTCTGCACAACTCCCTGACAGGAGGGGACAGCCGGGGGGATTTGGGATCTGCTCCAGGGAACAGGGACAGGAGCAGAGGGAACAGCTCAGGCTGGGCTCAGGTTTAGGCCTGGTATCAGGGAAAATTCCTTCAGCCACCTCCTGGTGCTGGGTTGATGGTTTGACCCAATGGTCTCAGAGGGCATTTCCAACCTAAAAAAGTCTATGGGTCCATCATTAGCTGGAAAAGTTTGGAGCTAGTCTGTCATTAGCAGCTGCTCCAGAAGCTCTGCAGACAGGGGACAATTTTACATGAAATAAGGGATGCTAGGAGGGGTTTTCACAACTTTTCAAGGCACAATGCAAGGAGTGGACGAGATCAAGGACTTCAGGAAGATCCATCCATTATGTGGAGGTCTCCAAAACCTCACAGAACATTTCAACCTGTCATTTCCAGAAATTTCTCAGCAACAAAGAAGTTATTGGTTTGTTTGGCACAGAATGGCAATAACACTTCTGAAGGGAATGTGGTTTATTCCACTTCTGAGAAGAAGCAAGACCCTTGACCAAGTGCTGCCTGAACCGACACCTCCACTGCTTGCTGCAAAACAAAACAGCAAATAAAGCTCTCAGGTTTAGTTTTAGGTGTAAATCACTCACTGCACTGTGATATTTATGGCCTAAACACAGGAAGAGGAGTAAAACAGCAGAAGGAATATGGTCCTCCTTGAATGGGTGAAAATTATTGTTTTTATAATTCTGCATCATCTTAAATTTAACTATGAAATAATGCTTTTCTGAGACAGGTTTGTGACTGCTTTCTTTTAAAAAATCCCATATTTTCTCATGTTACCCTGCTTCTAAGTGAAATTTTAGGGGACTATTCCAAAATATTACATTATGATGTGAAAGTTTCATGCCGTGAAATGGTTCTTCAGCAGGGATTTGTATTCATTAAATCTGTGAGATAAAATGAAAATATTCTATATATTTGATAAAAAACACAGGAAACATTATTAAAAAGAAAGAAAAAACCCCAGAATAAAACAAACCCACTCTTTTAAAAGACATTTTTCTTCTGTTCAGGCTTATCTTGATAATTTACAATTTGTACACTTTAATTATGAGTTCTGAGGATGACTCGATAATTATTTTTCTGAAATCCTTTTAAAATTTGATTTTATTTGTCTCACTTTCATGCATAGTTTGGTCTTCAGTGAAATGCCATGCATGGTTTTATGAAAATATGCAGATATCCCTGTAAGCACAATTTTTAATGTCTTAACATCACAAAAGGGTTGTACAGTGGTACTTTAGTCTCAAGCTGAAACTGTTAAATGTGAGGTCATTCAACAGTTTTATTTATTTTCAGTAGTCAAAAGGGGAAGAATGACACTCTGACTCTGCAGTGAGCATTAGTTTCTATGAAGTTATATCTACCAGAAGAAAAAATAAAGCAGTGTGGATATTCTCCATGTGCTTTTTAAGCCAAAAGAGGTATTTTATTGGCTGTCTTCCTTTTGCTGTAATCATAATTTTGTTTCACTTGCTATTATTTTGGTATTCTAAGAATTCATGTGGTCATGCTCATTGCAGCAATGAGCTGACAAAATGTTGCTGTTGGGCTAGAAGAGTGGCAAAAAGGATGCAATGAAAGAAGAGAAGCAAAAATCCCTTTATTAAAAACAAACAAACTACTTTTATAGAGTAGATTGTGGCAGCAAGGACGGAAGTAATTTCATTGGTGCAAGGTAGGTAAACATGCTTTCCTAAAAACATCACATCTCTCACATATCCAGCAGGTTATAATCATTGTTATAACTCTTTCTCTTATGTTTTCCTTGAGCAGCCTGAGAAAATCCAAGCCTGCTCTTTCCCTGGCTTTCACCAGTATCCTACAATAAAATAATGTTCAATACACTATATTTTAATTTTAACAATTACCAGGATACATACAAGGGCAGTCATATGCATTTCTATTAATGAATCACATTAATTCAGAATGGTTTATTCTGTTTATGCATCAACAGAGAGATCATACAACTTGGTTTCTACGTTTTATATATGAACAGATTTTCAACCTTCTCAAAACTGTTCAACAGCCACCTGATTCCAAAGAAGCACAACAGCAGAGCAGTCCACAGCTGAGAAATGAGGCAGGATTCTGCTAATTCACTCACTGCATGAGGCTTACCCTGCACAAGCAGTGCCATTTGAACAAATTGTGCTGCTTGTTAGTAAAGACCAGAAACCTGAACAAATGTAATAAAGCTAAACCTGCACAGGGGCTGTAGAGCTAGGCTTAAATGTACCTGCTGTCAAAGTCACTTCATCAAGCAGCTGGAACATGGACTGTGAAGGAAAAAGCGTGTTGTTGCCTTAAAAAAAACTTTCTATCTTCTAAAAAAGCTTTGTCTTTCTAAAAAACCAGAACTAATGTGTAGGAGCTTTATGCTGTCATTAAGCTTGTTTGTATTCCGTAAAGTGATTAATGGACTAAAAAAATGAAATGTCTTCCTTTCATCTAGTTTTAACTCTTCCCTCTTTCAGTATAAAAACCAGTCCTTTCATTACAGGCAGTGATCAAACTTGTGAATTCTTCTTTCTTGTGAGCCCCCTTTAGGCAGTGGAAGGGGCTCTAGGGTCTCCCCACAGCCTTCTTTTCTCCAGGCTGAACACCCCAAGCCCTCACAGCCTTTCAAGTAGCTCATCAGTAGTTTAAAATCAGCTAAAATATTGCAGAGAAAGTGGCAAGAAGGTTTTTATTTTTCTTTGAGGCATTAAAAAAGTCGTAAGATGGTTTCCACAGCAACTCTGACATTACACACCAATATAATTTTCAGGACTCCTGAATTTATTTATTTATTTGTGCCTGCAGCCTTGCCTCTGGCATAAACCTTTTCTACTGAGCTGAAGCTTATGATACATGTCATAATTTTTTTTTTTCCACTGCCAAATCTAGATCTGACCAGCTAGTTTAAAAGGGGGAATTCTCCTAGATAAAATGAGAGGGGGGATAAAAAGAAAAAAAAAAAAAAACAAACCAAAAACTTACTGTCAAGCTTGCATCTACAAGGACGTGGATGCAGGAGTGAATTTCCAGTTTTCAGAATATAAATTTTTAGCTTGCATGCCAGAGATAGGAAGAATCCACAGTGGCTTAGTTTGGACTTCATGTACAGAATGTCTTGTTTTACATGTAGGTGAAGGTTGTTACAAAATGACTGCTTCAGGACCTGAATTGTTCTGGAATGCAGAAAATATGGATACAGCAGAATATGACCAAAAAGAAAGGCTGAGGAGAGCAGCTACTGAAAATCTTGCTAAGGCAAGAGGTGCCTGAGAAATAAATTCTGATTATTTGCTCTGTCTCCTGTAGAGATAAGTCTGTATGGAGTTGAATGAGGTAGAAATTACAAACTATGGTTTTCAGTGGAAAGGTGATTTTGTGTTCTCCTGAGTTCTTGAGGTGAGGAGGGAATGGGTCAAGGAAGGACCATGGTTCCTTTGCATGAAGCTGTGTAAGGAAAACCTCGCTAAAAATAAAAACAGAACTCAACTGTATGCTGAAACTAGAATTGCACAGACATAAAATTAGTATATGTTACTTACATTATTTTATTTTATTTATATTTTATTATTTTAAATTATTTATTATTTTTATTTTAGTAAAACTATAATTACAGCAAAACAGGTCTTCATGCAGATGGTGAGAGACAATTCTCCATAGAATAAAAAGATCATAAAGAGGAAGGCCAAAACAAAACCAAAACCCTAGACCTAGCCTACACAGACGTTTCCTAAAAAATATAGTTATTCAATTGTTCTTGTATTTTTATGTCTACCTACCTAATAATCTGTCTCTCTACTCTTTTGTCTTGTTTTTAAACTTCATCTAGAGTTACTGGTGCAGTTCAGATGGCACAAACTTCAGCATATGCTTTTATCTTCAGCAGCAAGGTGCTGAAATTATTTTCATATATTCTAAAACACTGATTCTGATGGCAGGATAACACCAAACCTGTGTAAGGCCTGCCCTTCAAAATTGCAGATAATCAGCTGTGGTGGAACTTGGGAAATAAAAGTGGAAAATTTGAGGATATGATAGCCCAGAAGAATCCAAATAAACATATATGCGTATTCGGTATTTTTTTACTTTGGAGAATGGGAAAAAATCTCAACTAATAGAATGTAATATTATTATAGTCAGGATTTTATTGAGGAGGAAGATACCTGGGGAGGATATCATGAAATTGTGACCTGTCCTTCTTTTGAAGAGGCAGCAATGAGGATTAGTGCTCCAGTCACTGCTATTCCTGGTTTATCTTTATATCTTCTGCCTTTTTCTTGTCTAAGAGTCCTGCAGTATGATATTAAGTTTTCAGACTTTATCCAAAGGACACATCTTGGTTTTGCTTCTCATTTTCTTTCATCTACAAGTAGAGAAGACTTTAATTGCTAAAAAACCAAAAGTTTGTTTATTTATCTATTCATAGGGTCCATGAAAAGTTTGGTGGTCACAAGGTGAGGATTTTGTTAAACTGATCCTTCAAAAGATCCCTCAAAAAGTCTTTTTTTCTAAAGAAAATCTGCTTTCTTAAGGGGCTATTTATTTTATTATTCCAATAAATTATTCCTGAGTGTTATGAAGACAACACACCCTCAAAGTTTTGCTTCAGACTTCTCTGTTAGTCAAGACTTTCCTGATTTCTTGTGGCAACAGCACTGTTGTGCAAAATCCAGAGGAAAGCAGATAAAGAATCCTCTTTGTCTTTTCTTGTGGAATACCCCTTAAATGCATCATGGTGATTCAGTATTAGAAACTCTAGTTGAAATAATCTCTCTTGGGTGCATCAGTACTCACAAATTATGTTGAATTAGACTCTCTTTTCCCTCCCTCCCACCACCACCCCCCCCGTAGCTGTTTGCTAACTTTTAACCTTTTGAAAGTTCTTTCTGCCTCACAAAGTAGGCTGCAGGAGTGCTCCAGATAGGCTCTTGTAAAATAAAGGTGCACAAATCCAATTTTGCCCTTCAATATTCATTTCCCTGTTGTGAAATGTTAAGGCCAAAGCAAGGTCAGAATTGATTTTTAGCATGTCGATGAAGGTATAGAATTATAAATGCCTCTTTAACTGTGTGTCAGATAAATTTTGAAATATAGATTATCCACTTATAAACAAACATATTAGTATGTAAACTGCTTTATCAGGCAGAAGTTTAAATAACTAATTGTTTTCAGGCATTCAAAATAATTCAACTACAGGGTGAGACTGGTTGTTAAATAAGTACAGATTCAAATTCTTGGTAAATGGTGACTTCAATGTAAATGGCATAAATCAGTTTCAGCCTCTCAGGGAGCTTCAGTCCTCAAGTAATATCTGCAAAAATATCACTATTATTGGAAGAAGGCAGGCTTTATGTAAACCTACTCTAAAAGAAACTTTTCTCCCCTCTGCCCAGGTTTATGACCACAGGCCTGCTTGGATCAATGGAGGTAGGAGAAAAACAGGAAAAAATAGTAAAAAATCTTACAAGAAGCAGGATCTAAAAAGAATCATCTTAACTTTATAGAATGCTGTGGGCTGATGATGGAGACCAGTAAGTGAAGTAAAATGCCTAAAATTAAGCCACCTGTCAGCAAAGTGACTGAGGATGGAACTGGAAAAAAAAAAAAAGCATGTTGGCTACTTTTTTCTTTTTTTTACCTTAATGACTGAAATTATCTTATATTCTTGCCTCAATATCAGTAGCATATGATTATTGTATTTTGCTACAGACTTTTTTTTTCTGGGAAAATTGCCTAGTGTCTGTTACCATCTTCATCTGGCTGATGTTCCTAGTCACCTGTATAATTCCCTGGTTTTGGAATTTCCTTGGCAGTACTGTGTATTTCTCTATAACCAATACCTCTCTCTACCTTGGCACTGCACAAACATGCTGGATTTTTGCCAGAATGAAGATGGAATTAAAACTCTCAGTACTCTTGGGTTAAAATGAACTGTAATCTGTGTAATTATAGCAATTTTCCTGTATTATTCTTCCATATGTTTGAAAGAAATTATTTTATTATCGCTTTCCTTTGGGGAACTTTTTAAAAATAAAAAGTCAGGTAATGCAATCTTTTTTTTTCAACAAACAAGAACTGCAAAATACATGTGGACAACTAGTCCTTGCTCTAACTCCTTATAAAGATCTGTGTGACTTTGACTATATATTCTGCATTCCAAGAAGAGCAAACTCTTTTTAAGATTAATTCAGTACTTCTGTGCCTGAAAAAGTATTCTTCTTTCCTTGTAAGAGAGTACAAGGAAATAAATAGTAATAATAGGAAAGAAAAATATTAATTTATTGATTAATATTGATAATTCTGTTGACATGGATATCTCACAAGTAACAAATAGAGCTATAACTTGCATACAGAATAGGCAAAAAAAGGGAAGCTGTGACACCAACTCTGCTAGTTGGACAATGTGTGCTAATAGATTATTTCATGCATGTTCTAGGGAAAGGTAAATTTAAAAATGTTTTTTTGGCAGAGAGATAAAAACAGCATCAAACCCCTGTTTGAAATACCTAAAATCATGAACCTTGTGATTAATATGAGAGTTATATGTAATTTCATTAAGACTGTCAGACCAGAGCAAGAAAAAGATTATGGTAAGATGACAAAAACTGAGAAAATTGCAAAATTAAAAGTTAAAAGATGACAATTCCTGATAACAATTATGTGAAGATTCTTATTAACTCAGTCACTGTAACTGTGTGGAAAACCTGAGAACCAGGAAATGAACTGCTTAGTGGTCAAAAGAGGAAGAAAATAAAGCTGTTATAGACATATATAGACTCCTAATTAATAAATAAATATGGACAAATGCCAGGGCTGGGGATAAAATTCTTATAATGTTCATTATATCAGACAAACCCAGTGAGTGTGGGATAAATCCAGAAAAACTCAGTGCAGGATATTATCTACATTTGTCTAATGTGAAGAGAAAAGAATATTTTCATTATGTTACCAGTTATAAAATAAGTGCAATTCTTCCATTTTATCTTTTTTTTTTCCTTTTTTCTTTTGAGATGAAGAAGCATAGAATCCCATCCAACTTTCACAGAATCCCAGAATGATTTGGGTTGGAAGAGTCATTAAAGCTCATCTTGTTCCACCCCTTGCCATTCTTCTTTATTCTGTATGTCCAAATATTAAAAACTATTAAAAAAAATCAGATCTAATAGACAAAGATGGGCTGCCCACCTTTTGCTAAAAATCCTTCACATTACCTATTGATGGAAATAAAAGCTCTGGCTCTGTAGTGTCTTCTTACCAAGCACTGGCGCTGCATTTAAAATAAATAATCTCAAGACTAAAACCTGAGATTTAAACATAGAAAACAAAAACAAAACCAAAAAACCTCGAACATAAGAACATAAATACATTGTGGATAAGTCACACTCAAGGAGAAAAGCTTTTGTCCCCAGTTAAAAGAATAAAATAAAGCAAAAGTGCAGTTCTTATCAAAAAGTCATTAATTTTACTGAGAATAGTGACCAGTTGAACACTGTGCTTGGATTACTTAAATAGCAATACTGTTATGAAGCTGGGGCAAGGATGGTTTGCCATTCTGATCAGTTTCTTTTAAAAAAATCACATTTCTGGATGCCACCTTCATGCACAGAGAGCAGTACTGCAAGGGGGTGGTTGAGCAAAGTGATTTTTTGGGCAGCCAGCTTGTGGCGTGAATTTTGGGTAGAGTTACTCTGCAGCACGCAGAGATCCATGCTGAAAACACTGCTTATTTCCCTCTGAAAGCCCATATTTGATTGTTTGCATGATTTCTGAAAATGGATTTGCTAGCCCCAAGTTACCCAGGTTCTTATGAGATTTTGTTATGGGTGACTTGACTGCAGACAAAAGAAAAAGCTTTGTCAAAGGAGAGAATTGGGTCAATTGTTCCAAATCTGTGGCCATTAGTAAAAAAAAAAACCCAACCTTCCCCCCCACAAACCTGTTATTATCATTACTTAATGGGACCAGATAATATTGAATTAATTTGATATATTTGAAAACACATAGCCACTTACACATGTAAAAATAAGAAGATTTGGAAGGAATATTTCTGCCTACATGGTAATCTCTTTCTGTGGCTGGCTGTCTCATGCTAATCCAGAAATGTTTTTCTTAAAAAAAATCCTTCAAAGAAATATTTGACTATATCAAATCAAATAGTAACTATGAATGCTTCTCAATAGCAGTGCAACTCATGAGAAACTTTGGTCTTAAGTATTCCACAGATTTTTGGGGTGTCTCATGGGTGTAATAAGACACATATTGGTGAGTTAATATAGAGAAGGTAAGAAGGGTTTTACAGGGATATTTTCTAGGGATGTGTTAAAATTATGAGAAAACAGAAAAACCTTCTTGACTTCTTGACACCAGAATAACGACTGTCAAAGATGGAGAGAAGAAAAAAAAATAATGGAAAAAAAAACGAGAATGAGAAATTATTATTCTCTTAGTACAAAAGGTCTAGTAGAAAAGCGAATTTAAAAAAATATATAAATCAGTAAAGGGCAAAAGGAAATGCTGGGAGAAGCAGCAAAGCAGCTTTCCCTGAAAGCAGTGGCCAAGTCATGCTTTGGCAGCTCTGTGCAGAGCCTACCAGAGTGACAGAGCACTTAAAAGTGCCCCAGCTCCTTTCCTCATCTGCCCTTTTCTCATCTGACCTCTACACACTTCTGTCAAAAATCGCTGAAGGTTTTCACACGGTGATTTCCATGGGTGGTTTACGACGTCTGTAAGGTCCCTAGGGAGAGTGTTTAATTGTTCGCAGCAAATGACTTCAACACCCCTCACCGTGGAAAATATTTTCAGATTGCCCTGATGTGTGTGTATCAATTTTTAGGTGGGTTTTTTTTTGTTTGTTTGTTTTTTTTTTTTTTTTTTTCCTGTGCTGCAAATCTGCTTGGTAACATGAAGCTCGCTATTAGCTCTGTCATCTGAACTGTCATGTCCCATCATTTAAAAAATTACAACTAAAATCCTTGCTCTTTGCCAGCAATCCCAGAGTCTGACAGACTGCAAATGAGCCCTCTGGTTTTCCAAGCGCATCTGTTGCCTTTGTCATGTTAAAACTGATTCCAATTCTCTTGCATGCCCGTAAATTAACTGAAATGATGGTCCTAAGGACAAGAATTTAGCAGAGCCCTACAGCCAGATATTATCAGTGTGGTGTAGCTGTGTCATGTTCACCAGGGCTTTATCTCTCATAACCTGCATGTGTTGATCTACAACAAACCACAAACTGCAGTCATTTAATTGACACAGTGGACCATGCTTTAGCTCCTCAAAGTGTTTTCCACTGACCTTCCAAAGAACAGGAAATAAAATAAGATTGGAGAAATTCCAGGTGCAACTAAATTGCCTGGCTTTTTGTATGTCTTTTATTGTTTACTTCTTTATTCAGGGATCTTTTTTTACTTTCTTTTTTTCTTTTGGTTTGATTTTTCATGCCTCTTGGTATATGTCTATCACAATGAATTCTATTAGTTCAAACACGACTTTGATTTCCTTTGTTGGTTTTTTTAATAATAACTCTTTTACTCTCTGCTAATATAAGCTTTTCCTGAGCAGATTAGAAAAAGTTTGCTTGGGAATGAAACTGAAATATATTTAAGCATGTGTACGTGCATAAACTTGCATGAACATTCGTACAAGCTTGCTGCTTCTGTGTTTGGCTTTGAAAATATGTTCAACGTCTAATGAAGTCATCAATAAACTCCATGTATCCAAAGGCCTAATTTGAATTTAACATGAAAAGCAGCTGAGTGCAATCAACTGCCTCCTACTTGTTCTATATAGAGCTGCTGCAAAAAGTAGATGTTTCCAGAGAGAATATATATTTATTTGGATTTTACTAGGAAGGTGCCTAAGGATTGTAGTAGAATGAGTTTTTAGTCTAAAATTATACAGGTAAAAAAAAAATAAAAATAAAAAAAAAAAAGCTGTTTGGTACTGAGATTTTGTTGTTTTCTGTGAAATGTGTTAGATTGTCCACTCTTGAAAAATCTTACACTGATGATTTCCAAAGCTCTACTGTTAAAGTGGCTCTCTTTTTGGTCATTATTTGAAGCTGACATTTTTCTGCATCTGGAATAATTGTGCTAAAGTTGCTTTTTCTAGAGATAAACATGCAGGTGGAAATTACTGGACATTTTGCCTCATGTTTTTAGAACTTTACAGGGTCATGAGAGGCATTTTTATGTAAATAGTATCAGACATTTGGGCAAAAATTGATTAGCCAGGAACTCATGAAAATATGATCTGAAACAAAGAAAGTTTTACTTGTTTAGAGCCTAAATTAGTGTCTACCAAACCTCATGAGAAAATGAGACATTCCAAAAAGTTGATATCTCCAACTCTTATGTGTTTTTACATCCAAACTGACTATAATAAATGAGTTTCCTGTTCTTTTTTCTTCCCCTCCTTCTGACATCCCAGAATGCAAATTTTGTGCAATCACATCTAAAATCTTCAGTGGCTCCTGCAGATAGTTTCTAAACCTTCTTTACTCCTCTTTTTTTTGTCAACTTTTTGGTTTTCTACCCATCTCTCAAGGTTCAAAAATACAAACCCTTCTCACACTCACATCATTCCATATATGTGCTTCATAGTTTTTACACTCATTTCACTAATATTTTCTTGTCTGTCCAACATAAAAATTCACCTTACCTACTATAAAGAAAACATGACTTTTCAGAACCCAGGATAAAAAAAACCCAAAAATACATCATGCAATTTATCCTACCAGCAACTGGCAATATAGTAATTAACAATTCTGTTGCATTCATCATATTTCCAAGAAAGCTGATGCTTAAAAAAAAAGTTACAGGATGAATATGAAGGTATGTTTTATTGCCTCAGGGTAATTTAGTCAAGATAGACAAAACAATGGATTATTTAAAAAATTAAATTAAGTAAAATTCTGAATCGTAAAATCCCAGAATAAATTTTACATGGGCAATTTAAAGCATATAAAAAAGTCCAAGAAATCAAGCACACACATGCACAAGACGAATCTCAAACACAAATCAATTTCATCAAATTCATGGCACTTCAAAAAGGAATTCTCAAATCATCTTTGGAAAAAAAAAAGGAAAACAGAGAAAACATAAAAAAGAAGATATGTAGACAAAGGCAAGAATTATGATTACAGGTGATCAGTTTTGAAAACAAACAGAAATTAAGGTACCAAAGCCCTTAGAAAGGGTAGCATACACTATATTTTGCACAGCAGAATAACAAGGTAATTTAACTTACCTAATAATTGAGTAAATTGATATATAAATGAGGTTAATTTTTTGGACAATATGAGTAGAGCTTGTTAACCCTACTGAAATTAGTAGGAATTATTAACCTTACTGAAAGGTAAATGAGGAATTGAGCTATTTACTAAAATAACAATGAGCAATTAGCAAGTAAAATTTCTCTTCTCAGCTTTATGTTTCTTGACTGCTTAAACTTACTAGACAAGGAAATGTCTTCATATTCCTCTGCAGCTGAGAGCTGAGTCCTACACCACACAAACATGCTGAATAATGCATCAATCCTTGGTCATCTTGGGTCAATAAAACTGTTTTGGGGCTGGAATAATATTTACTGTGAGAATTGGGCTGTTTGCAATATACACAGCTGGGGACCTTGTTTTAGTCTGAATTATAAAAGTAAAGCTTTTGTTGTAAGGTGAAGCATAGGCCTACACTGTGCCCTAGAGGATTAAATATAGGAGTATTAATATTTATCTAGTCCTACTAATATTGTCCTAAAAATTAAAAGTACCCTCTGGAATAAAGGTATTTCAGGATTCACTAGAGTGCTCAGAAATTCCTTTTATCTTATCTTACTTGTCCCTGAGAAAAAGTTATGCAGAGTTAAAATATTGACAAGGCAAGAGGGTCTCAAATATGCATTTCTTTTAATATCATAGGTGCCACTCATACCTATGTTGTAATATTGATATCCTGTGTATGATTCTGTAAAGATTAGTTTTACATGAATGTAAACCTACAGAAAGATGCAGACACTGACACTGCAATAACCTGAATTTAAATTGAAACAAGGGATAAAGGCAATTTTAGAAACCATAGGAAAAGTTTAAAAAAAAGAAAAAAATCCAACAAACCCGAGCACACTCCAGTGAGCCTGCCACAGAAATAAGTCTGTACATAAAAGATTCTCTGCTCCCCTCCTCCACTGCCAGCTCTGCTGCTGTTGACAAAATTAATTCATTTTCACCTCTTCTTTTCAAGTGCCAGCCGTACACATTCAAAAAAAGTGAAACTAGAACAAACTTCTGCTTAGTTCACATAGTACAGAAGTATTTAAGAGGTTGTTTGTGTACACTTGTCTCGATAATAATTTTTGGGTTTTTTTCACAATAATAGTCTTGAATATTCCTTTTACCTTTTTTTTCAGCTGCTGTAATATTTATAGATTGCTCCATTGAACCCAAGTGCAGTGGATGCATTCTTTTGTGGAGTAAAGAGAAACACCAAAATCTGTGGTAAGATGGAAGAATTTAAAATGGTCTGGCGCATTTCCTCAGTGAAAAATATCAAACAGACTAAGCCAGTGGTGAAAATAGTATTTTTAAACTCTTTATGTAAACACCTTTTTGCAGAAGTAATGAAAAGTACATTGAATAATTGTAGTTCTGGTGCTGCATATCATCGTGCATCACTTGAAGCAGCAAAGAGACATATTTCGCTATTCTAATAGAAATTGCTCTTTTGTTTTAAAGCGAAAAATTGGGTTTGTACCTTTGACTATCAAGTTGCTGCAGAAAAAAGATTTTTAAAAGTTCTGCATCAGGAATTTTGATGGACAAAGTCTCTGCTGAAAGAAACATGCTCTCAATAAAGATTATTTTTTATTTTGGTTCAACTGGAAAATCTGTCATTCCAGGGCAGGTAATTCTTACAAGATTCAGCATTAACAATGCTGCTTCTGCCAGCCTGGCATGATTTTCTGCCTGTGCTTCTGAGCTACATATGACCAGTCCAAGCTCACGTAAAAAAATACATATATCTTCCAGTTTTTTATATGAGAGAGAGAGATTGCACTTTAATGTTATATGCTTTCTTTTCTTAGTTTTTGGCTTTTTTTTTTTTCCCCAGCTACAATACAAATATTTACTCTTTGGAAGAAAATAAAATAATTGCATGCTTACAGTCATTGAAAATTAATGACACTAACATGGCAACCCAAAGCTGGTAAAAGTATGGGTGTGATGAAAATGATGTGAGCTGTAGAAAATGAGTTTAGGAGTTTTTAAAAGCTGTTGAAGCATTCAGTTCCTCAGTATATTTCCATCCCCAAGCAGTAAAATCAGGGTCACAGTGTGTTAACACCACAGCTTTCACCACACACTCATCCCTGCTGAGAGAAGACTGGAGCACTCAGGAAATCAAGGAAAACCTTGGAGTCCAAGCTATGGTTTTACAAAGTGTGAGAGGCACTCGGCAGAACAGGAATATTCTTCGTCTGAAGCTTTGCACTAATTGCACTTTCCCTTTTAAAGTGATATTCAAAGCAGGACAGCTCCAAAACCTTCCCACACCTTCCCCTTGCAAGCACCATGTGGTGACACCAAGTCTGCTCACAGTCTGTCTTGCAAGAGGAGGTGGTGTGGAAAGAAAGATATGAAAGGAACTCCCCAAAAGCTGAGGAATGTGTTAGCAAAAATAATTGCCGCTTTTTTTTTTTTTTAATAATTTCCTCATCAAGACACTGAGAAATTATTATCAGCTTATCCTCAAGCCCTTAATATAGAATATTAATACTATATTTTAATATAGCTATAAATATCTTCAGGAATGATCAGGAAGGAGAAATTATATTTCAAATACTTTTTCTCTCTTATTTTTTTCACAATGGGCTAGGAGTAGCTAAGATAAAAATTTGTGCCTTCAGTGAAAGTGAGCTGAGCAGTGCAGAACAGAGGCTGCAGCTGTTTATCCACAGTCCTTTCAAATTTACCTATTGCATGAAATAATGGAAGTCTGTGTCTTAATATGTTTAGTGAGATGGATCAGGAGGTCTGGTTTCTTCAATTAGAATTTTGGGGGTCTCAGCTCTGACATCTTTCCTTCTTCTTAAGTGGAAAGGAGGAGAATCACCTCAATTTCTTGAAGTCTTTCTATTTGTGGTATACACTACAAAAATACCAAGGGCATGAAATTACAACATATTAGCTGTAGCCATCAGAATAAAGAAAGCAAAAGACTGCATCCATCACATCCAGTGCAACAACAACAACAAAAACAAAAACAAAAACAAAACCAAAAAACCAAAAAAACAAACCAAAAGTGTTAGAAAAAGCCTATTTCCCATTCATCAGCTCATCATTCCAACTTTGATTGCTTTGGTGTCAAGAAACTACTGTTAGCAAACCTGTATTTGCCAGGTGTTGAAAAGGCAAAAGGACAGGGGACAGCAATTTTCCTGCAATTCACAGGAGAATGATTTTCAAATCATAGGGAACTGAAATGTGGAATAACCATGAAGTGAGTGAGGGTTTTGGTTACTGCTTTGAGCTTAGTGAGATCAAACTTCATTGTTTGACTCAGAGAAGTGTAGGAAGTTGCACAAACACACTCCACTTTTAAGGTTATTAAATATTGTAGAGCTGCAGGTAATAAAATTGCCTCATAATTTTATTTTCACAGTAGTAGTAGAAAAGGTAAAAGACAGTGTTTTGGTTGTTACTAAGACAAATATTCAGGCAAGAGGCTGGTGCCTAGAAGTTAAAAAAATAAAAGGCTAATGTTTTTTCCCCGTTGGACATCTAGATGACCTAGTATATCTAACATTCCTCCACCTAGAACTGACAGCATTCCATGATCATTAAAATTCCCTGAATATTTAAAACGATTTTTTTAAAATTTTTTTTTTCAAAATTTTAGCATTAAAGCTGCCCATAACATCTAAAGGTTGAGAATATGCTGAACCCAAGGAAGGCTTTTTTTGCTTTCTACTCAAATCCTTATGATACATGGTTTCATCTGAGGGTTTGCTTTCATTTCATGCACAGAAAAATGAACAGCTTCTCTCATTCATGGCGGGAAAAATAATTGCTTTATTTTTTTGAAGTCTCCGGACTAGTTCTGCGCCATCCCAGGCAATTAACTGCCCCTAACAATCTTCATGATGGCCCTGTAAGTATTCCATCAAACATCATCCTGGCACTGCAGAAGAATCAGGGAGATGCTGAAGTTCATCCTTAATAAATTGTGTCCCTGCAAAGTTACTCAAGTGTTGCTGTCAACCGATCTTCACGTCCTTCATCACCCCGATAATCAGGTTTCTGCTGAAGATCATCTGTAACACAGGGCTGCCATTTGCAGGACTTCACATGAAGGACTGATGCCCCCAGTGACATAAATCGTGACCAGGGTTCTCAGGCTCACAAAGAAATATGTGCTGACATCACATTTCTGCACTTTACCGTGGCGCTGACATTTACGGCGTTTATTGCCGAGTGGGGGATGAAGAGAAAATAAAGGGCTAATGGAAGATGTCATTTAACTTCCATGGGAGTTTAAGCCATGAATTTAAATGGAAGTGCAAAAGGGATGTGCAGGAAATGCAGCACTGAGCCACCTCAAAAAACCTCAGATGTGAGAAGGTCTTGTAGACATGGGCCCTTGAAATCTTCTCTCAAGTATAAACACAAGAAGGGATCATATAAATATGATGGACACTGAGACCTCTGCATCAGCCTCTGGTTCAGGAGCACAGACCAGTCTTTCTGGGCTCTGTGGCACCAGCCAAATCCCACATATCAATAAGAAATTTTTTGTCTTTTTTTTTTCCTCTGATGACAGAGAAAAGAGGCTTTTCTCATGAATGGAGAAAACTTGATTGGGTGAGGAGAAGACATCCAAAGAAGGTGACAATGGAAGAAATCTTTTGGCCTTCAGCAAGGAAACTTGACTTCTGTAACAGAATTAAGATTAAAAAAAAAAATAATTTAGTATTTAGGTTTGTAACTTTGGAATGCACAGATTTTTTTCTATAGAACACATTCTGATTTTCTGAAAATGGCAAAACAATAGAACAAAAAAACCCAAACAGCGAAAAACAAACATAAAATCTCTTTTTTCCTGCCATACTCCCCCCACACACCACAGGCTGATTTCTGAGACTTACATTACAAAGAAATAGTTTTCCTTAAACTGAAGAATGTCAGGTTTATTGCTCTCTTGAAACACTTTTCATAATGCCTGTATCTCACATCTTATCAAAGACATCTCCTGTGGTGTCGGATATGTGCTGCCTCACTGCCTCTTCCCTCAGAAATAATCTCCCAAATATCACACAAAAAAGGTGACATGGAGTTACTTGGTTTAGCCAGGCACAGCCTTCACACTTTCTATTACCCCAATACATTAAGAAAATGACAGAATTTCTTGTGTAGTCTTCTTGTGACATTTGTGAGTGGCCCTTCACGCAAACTGTAATAGATTTTGCAATTTCACACTAACTTCAGGTAATGCAGGTGTGGCTTCTGGGACCAGAATGTCTATTTTGAGAGAAGCAATACACTTTCTTTTCTATGTGCATGTCTAAAAATCATGGTTAAATAGGGCTTTTTTTTCAGTGTGCCAAGCAGTTACACACTGAAATATGGTTGCCTGCTCAGTATTTCCTTCACTCTAAAATTTTGGATTCTATTAACTGAAAAAAGCCCTGAAAGCTTAACAGTCTCTGCTACAGTTGTGAAGTGCTCTCCTGGCCTGGAAACAGCAACATTACAACAGATTTTTTTTAAGGCTTTTAATCATTCAGCAGGGATTGGAATTTTCTTGTTAAATTGTAGAAAACTCTCTACCAGGACAGGCTGACTGGGTGGGTGGATGCTCTGATGAAGAGGACTAGGACGCTAAGTGATCACTGGGTTAAAAATTAGTGAAAAACAGGCTTTCATGTAGAATAAGGAAAAATTCATAGCCACCAGGTCAGGGGGAGGCTTTTTCTACTTCTGGACTGAAGTAATGGGACCATAACTGAAAATCTGAAACACTCTATTCCATTTTTGAGACATTTTGAGAGCAGTGACAGATTTGTTTGGCAGTGGGTCAACAAAGTGGTTAGGGATAAAAATCTGCAATATGAGGATAAGTTGAAAGAGCTGTTAAATATCTTGTGTATTCCGAGATAGTGCAGACTAGGAGTAAAATCATCTGGCAAAATCCTATAACTAAATATAGGAAAGATGATGAAGAGATACTTTTTTGGGTAGTGCCACATCATAAAAATAGTGGTGGTAACAACATGTTGTAGCTTAGGAGGTTCAGAGTACACATAAAAATCTTTAGGAATTAAGAGAGTGCACTAATAGGAGAGCTTAGCAGGAGAGATTGTGAAATCATAAAAATCACCGAGTCATGAATGACTGAGTTGGAAAAAACTTAAAGATCTTTCAGTCCAACCACAAACCTCATGTCCCTCATTGGAGCTTCTCCAGGATTAGATGGACAGCCGTGAATATAAATGTATAAATAGTCCAAGATTTGTAAATTAACCTTGCTCCCCAGATACCCCTCCTCAGCAATCTCTCCTGTTCCTTCCATGAAGCAGTATTGCTCCTTTTGGAGTGGTGTGTCTGTAATCTCCAACAATTTGTAAACCACTTGTGTACTTTGTGAGAGTTTCAGTTAACTTTCAGGATGCTTTTTCTTTGCTATTTTTTTCAGACCACCTATAATTTTTAGTTTTTTCACTGATTTGGCTCTACTGACCTGAGGTTTTTGCAGTCTATCATTTTACATTCATATGCATTTTATTTCAGCTGCATCTTAGTTATTGGATATTCAAAACCAAAGACCTGCTGGAACTCTGAAAATACCTCTTTCTTTTTACTAAACAAAATATTGTATTTATTCATAAAAGACACGAGTGTCCACATGACTGGGTAATACACCATAAATGCTATTTTGTACTAATATGAATCTCTTGAATTGACTTATCTACTTTGAATTTCAAATCTATTTACTTTTTCCTTAAAGAAGTCTTTGTTTACCCATGTGAGAATAACACTTTTTGTGATCCTGTAATTCTGATTCTATCCAATGGTGGGCTATCTTTTCCAAGATGCTTTTACAAAGATGGTAACTGAAGAAACTTTTGAAAACACTAAATATGTTTAGATCAGCTGGATATTCTCCTTGTCCAAACTCTCACTATTAGCCTGAAGAATTCCATAAGGTTTGAAAACACAGAAATGGACAAAACGACATAACTTCTGTTTTCAGCATAGTGTTCCTGTGACTGTGAGTAAAGCTATATAATTTGCATTGTAGTCTGGGCTTCAACATTTTATCCTTTTATGAGTGCAGACAAATCGAATAGGAGAGTGAAAAGAGGAGAGAGGGAGGGGAGGGAGGGAGGGGAGGGAGGGAGGGAGGAGGGGAGGGGAGGGGAGGGAGGGAGGGGAGGGAGGGGAGGGAGGGAGGAGGGGAGGGGAGGGAGGGAGGGGAGGGAGGGGAGGGAGGGAGGGGAGGGAGGGGGAGGGGAGGGAGGAGAGGAGAGGAGAGGAGAGGAGAGGAGAGGAGAGGAGAGGAGAGGGAGAGGAGAGGAGAGGAGAGAGGAGGGAGGAGAGGAGAGGAGAGGAGAGGAGAGGAGGAGGAGAGGAGGAGAGGAGAGGAGGAGGAGGAGAGAGAGAGGAGAGGAGAGGAGAGGAGAGGAGGAGGGAGAGGAGAGGAGAGGAGGAGGAGAGGAGAGGAGAGGAGGAGGAGAGGAGAGGAGAGGAGAGGAGAGGAGAGGGAGAGGAGAGGAGAGGGAGAGGAGAGGAGAGGAGAGGAGAGGAGAGGAGAGGAGAGAGGAGAGGAGAGGAGAGGAGAGGAGAGGAGGAGAGGAGAGGAGAGGAGAGGAGAGGAGAGGAGAGGAGAGGAGAGGAGAGGAGAGGAGAGGAGAGGAGAGGAGAGGAGAGGAGGAGAGGAGGAGAGGAGAGGAGAGGAGAGGAGAGGAGAGGAGAGAAACAGGTAACAGGTATGGGTAGAGAGAGATTGGGTAACAGTAACAGGTAACAGGTATGGGTAGAGAGAGACAGAGTCAGATTAGGAGGAAAATTTCACCCCTCCATGCCTGCCAAAGGTGTCCCAGTGCCTCTCTCCATCAGGGCTCCTTGGTGCCGAGGGTCCCCCAGAACATGGAGCTCAGCACTGTGACAGACCCTGGGGCCAGGGGAACACCCAGGTCCCTGCCCTGGCTGGGGGAAGCCGGGCTCAGTCTCTTGCAGCACATTCTGCATCTGTGGCATCACTTTGCCTCCCGTGCAGTGCTCTGCTGCAAGGCCTCAGCAACGAGCCTGGGGAGTGTTTGGGGCTCTGGAGGGATTGACTCGTCCTCACTGCCCCTGCTTCTTGTTCTCCTTGTTTTCTTCTTGCTCTCCTTCTTCTTCTTCTTCTTCTTCTTCTTCTTCTTCTTCTTCTTCTTCTTCTTCTTCTTCTTCTTCTTCCTCCTCCTTTTCTTATGCTTTTTTTTCTTATGTGTTTTACATTTTTCTTAAGCTTTTTCTTATCCCTTCATTTCTTTCTATTCTTATTCTGATTTCTTCCAATTTCTGTTTATATTTCTTATTCTTATTCTTATTCTTATTCTTATTCTTATTCTTATTCTTATTCTTATTCTTATTCTTATTCTTATTCTTGTTCTTTTTATTGTTTTAATTATTGTTCTTATTATTGTTCTTGTTAATTTTTTTCTTATTCTTTTTTCTTTATTCTTATGTTTATGCTTTTTCTTTTTCCTTTTCTTTTTATTGTGCTTACTTGTATGCTTTTTCTTTCTTGTACTTTTTATCTTATACTTTTTCTTACTCTTTTTTGTAAGCATTTTCTTATTCATGTCCCTATTTTAATTCTTATTTTGATGTTTTCCTATTCTCATCTTCATAGTACTTTAGTACTACTTCTCCTACATCTGCTTCAATTTCTAACAGTTCTTCCTTTTATTCCTATTCTTATTCTTGATCTTTTTGTATTTTTGGGGCTGCTTTTGGGGTTTCTTTGGTGTAGGAAGTGCCAGTATCTCCTGGGAACAGATCTGGCTCGGTGAGGACATTCCCTGGAGATGTTCCATTATAGTTGCTGGCTTCTTCAGGGCACAGCTCTGTCTCACTATATGGTTCCCTTGAGGAAGCCTCCTGGGAGGTGCTGGCTTCTCCTGGGAACAGCTCTGGCTCCACACAGGCTTCCCCTGGAGTCCCTTGCTGGATTTGGTTCATTTCTTCTTGGGAGAGCTCTACATCTTCCTCACTGTCAAAACTGACAAACAAAATTTCCCCAAGCAGGGCCCCCCTCCTCCCTCTCCTTGTCCTCCTCTCAACCTCCTGTGGGCTGGGTGAGGGTCTGGGGGACGGGGAGTTGGGGTTTGCCTCCTCCTGCTCCATGTCCTGTGGCACAGGTAGGTCCATGGACACAGCCACTGTCCTGCACTGGCCAGCCCAGGGCCCTTAAATCCCCTCAGCCAGGGCAGGGCTCTGTGATGTCACAGTGGACTTTGGGCATCACAATGTCCTGTGTCACCAAGAGCCCTGACGCAGCGTGGCTGTGTCACAAAAGAAACACTAATCTTAGAGAAATTATGATTCTGTTAAAAGTTAGAAGAAACTTGAAATAGTTATCTGAAACTTAAAAAATTAATTGCCTGTCATTTTACATTTGCTCAGCTGTGCTTTCAGTGCGAAAAGATGAAATTAGTAAGTAGATCCAAAGAAATACAACCAATGCAACCAGAAACTTATTATTCGGAAAATTGGACTTCCCTCAGAAGCAATTGTATTGTATTGTCATGGATAAAAAAGGTCGAGAGTTCAGGGACAGGAAGACTAACCTTACTTCCTAAGACCTCTCCCCACAAAAACTAGCCCATTCTTAATTCAAGAATTCAACCATGCATGCTTAATAGCCATTCAAACCAGTTACCATAGAAAGCAAGGAATGGGAGGGACTGCTATTAGGAATTTGTATGTGTTTGAAGCTCTTGCCAATAAATAGACTCTGTGATCAGCTGTGATTTTGCAGTGCATATTGGAGAGTTACCTCACTCTGTTGCCCAGCGCTGAATAAACACACACTTTCTAACTTTAAATTGTTAGAGTCTTCTCTCCATCACAGCTGAGTGTAGGTATTAGACCAATGCTCTTATTTTGGTAATTCACAAAGTGCACCCCTTCAGCAGCCGAAAGGAAGGAAAGGAAGGAAAGGAAGGAAAGGAAGGAAAGGAAGGGAGGGAGGGAGGGAGGGAGGGAGGGAGGGAGGAAGGAAGGAAGGAAGGAAGGAAGGAAGGAAGGAAGGAAGGAAGGAAGGAAGGAAGGAAGGAAGGAAGGAAGGAAGGAAGGGAAGGAAGGAAGGAAGGAAGGAAGGAAGGAAGGAAGGAAGGAAGGAAGGAAGGAAGGAAGGAAGGAAGGAAGGAAGGAAGGAAGGAAGGAAGGAAGGAAGGAAGGAAGGAAGGAAGGAAGGAAGGAAGGAAGGAAGGAAGGAAGGAAGGAAGGAAGGAAGGAAGGAAGGAAGGAAGGAAGGAAGGAAGGAAGGAAGGAAGGAAGGAAGGAAGGAAGGAAGGAAGGAAGGAAGGAAGGAAGGAAGGAAGGAAGGAAGGAAGGAAGGGAAGGAAGGAAGGAAGGAAGGAAGGAAGGAAGGAAGGAAGGAAGGAAGGAAGGAAGGAAGGCATAGAAAAATCCTTCCTCTTTCACATCAATCTGTTAGGTGACATAGATAAGGAAAATCGTTAAATTTCATGGATAATAATTCTTGGTGTTGATCTGCCAGGGAAATGGTAAATTTTAATTTTTTCAAGTGAAAAGTGACTGTATAAAAAGTGAAATTATTCAGACATAATAGCTCTCTAGACTAGAGATCCTCAAAAATGCAGGAAAGTTTCCATGCTCATTTGGCATCATTTTGAGTAGGAAAAAATATATAAAACTCCGTCAAACTTAGTAATATTTAAAAATTTTTAAAATGTGTTTTCTGAAAAAAAGGTAATCTAGATATATTGTGAATAAGTTCATAAAGAAATCCATGAATACTTATTTGCTTAATGTTTTTATGATCTCCAAACTATCCTGATTTCAGATCTTTGGCTGGCCATGGAATAATATTTTATCAGTGCTGGCCTCAATCTGTTCCTGACCTTTAAGAGAAGATTGTAATATGACATTGATGAAGCTGAGAATAATTTTCTTTTGCAACCATCATCATGCTATACAACACCTGGTTTATTTTCCTGCTTTGTGAATTTTATGCCTCCTTTGAGACACCCAATTTATCAGCATTGCCCTTCAAGTGAATCATATGAATTTAAAATCATTAAATATTAAATTTAAAGCAGCATATGTATATCATTGTACCTTCACACAGTCAATAATATGATCTATTTTGTTCATAAAAGTCTCACAAAACTTTTTCCTGTAGTCCTGAGATGCACAAATGTATCCATGCACAAACTTTGTTTTGTGCAGTTAACAGTGTTTAATAGCCACATTTTCTTTGCACATTCAGCCAACCATCTCTATTTATAATTGATAATATTTGTAATAAGAAAAATGAAAATAAGATTAATCCATGGGAAGGAACAAAATTTTTAAAAATTCTCCTAGAGAGATTATCACATTAATTCCAAAATATTTTGTGAGAAAAATATCATTACCACCCAAAACAAATTGGAAATGATAGATTGTTAAACATTCTCACCTTCAGAGTAAACTCTTCCATAATTAATTTATTGGTAACAGTGTGATCACAGTACAAACTAAATTTTTTGCAAATTGTTGTGTTTTCATATTAATTCTTGTGCTTGAAATTTAAGATTTGTCTTGCTGTTTCCTGTTGTATTCAAAATGATAAAATGCTGACACAGCATGAAGCTGATTTTTCCTTCTTTTGGTAAAATTATGATTCCTAAGACAGCAGTTTAGATGAGGTTATATTTTGGAGAAAACCTGTTGATTTTGAGACACTAACAAATATCCCATAAAGATTCAATTAAATCAGGACTATTTGGTAAGGTCATGAACTGATGTTGAAGTACTCCCAATGTGTGCTTTATTGATAAAATAGAGAATTAGGAGATAAATTGCTGTGTCTTTAATTGACCAAATTTAGATTTGTCAAATTTAATCTGCATGTTCTTTCTACAAATGAACCACCAGGAGAACAAATTAATTTGCTGCCATGGATGACTTGTCTGTCATTGAAGAGGACAGAAATTTTGCATGAAAGATGATCATTAAAAGCAACATTTTTGTGGTGTACTGATAATGACAAAAATTAAATTTTCAACACAGTGTACTCCATTTCAATATGGAAATCCTAAAATTCAGGTCCCTAGGGATCATGCAGCTTGCAGGATCTGTAAGGTAGTGTTCAGGTTGTGTAGGAAAAGTGGGACCTCTAAATTGGAAGGTTTATACTTAACCTTATACTAACGTAAATACTTAAATACAGTTGTCACGTGGGTAATCTATATTTTTACTAAAATTTTTCAGGTTTGGGGATTGTGGGTCTCATTTTCTTTTAGCAGAAGCCTTTAGTGCCGCTTAGTGACCAACTATACAATGAATTTAACATCTATTTTATTGAATTTGTATACTACATATATACATATATATATATAAAGTGTAAACATCTTCTCACACAAGCCACAGTTCTGTCAGATGCAAAAATTCCTTGGTTCCTAATATTATATATATATATATACACAAATGTTAATGTGCATAATTTTACAAAATGAAAAGGCTTTTCAATCAGAAATTACTTATTGTTTAGACTCTCACACTGCTTTTGTTAATCAGGTGTGTTTTGCAAAGGCATGACATGATTGTGTTACAGAATGAGTGCTTGGGGTGTTTTTTAATTTCTTGTATCTGTTATAATTTTAATCTTTTTTAATTCTAATGGAGCAATAAAATAATTTATGAATTGAAAAACAATGTTCTAATTTTTTTTACCTGCCTTGAACACTACAAAATTCCCAGTCTCAGACAAAACCTTCTTCTTTTTACTGGGGTACAATGAATAAATACTGAAGGACAGTAGAAAGTGAGAAGTCACCCATTCCCATAATAAAGCTCTATATTCTCTCAGGAAAAAAAAAAAAAGAAAAAAACAGCAGAATTTGAAAAGATCTTTCTGTGCACTCTTGCTTCTGCAGTGATTCCCTGGTTATGTGTAAATAACAGAATTGAATATAACACCTTCAAATTTTTTCAAAAAGAAGGATAAACTTGGTGACTTTCATGATGACAACTGATTATTGGCCTTTAGTAATTTAGGGTAACATCAATCTTTTTAGCAAATCTACTTTCCATGCTCCAGTTAATACCAAGGGTGGTCTCAGCACAGATAACTTCTTTCTGCATGAAATTCACTTCTGGCTACTTGGTCCACAGGAGGAGCTGGAGCTGAAATAAATCTTCTCATCACAAATACAGATGTCAGCACCAACCTTTTCCATCTACAGATCTTTTATAGTACAACAATTTGGCAAAATCGACCTCTTTTTGCTATTGAGACTGAATTTCCACCAAATGCAGTAATGTGTGGGCATATCTGTCCACAAGAGAATGAGAATGGAAGCTTGCAGCCATAAAGTCTGCACTTTTGTAGGATATAAAGCAAACCAGCATTCTCTCAGCTGCATAGTTTAATTTTTTTGATTTTTAAATATTTATCTCACCAACAAAACCTTCATTAGATCTGTAGACTGTTGATCTGCAAGTCAATAAAAATTTGAAAGATGGATAGTATATACTTATTACTGGTCTTCTTTTGTTCTAAGGATGATTTCTGAAAAGAAGCCTCTCTATGCTGCAACAATTCTTGTGAAATGGGAAAAAAAAGAGCAAATTCCAGCATACTGGGACAGTGAAAAAAAATTCAAAGTAATATTTTAGTATGGCATGCTCATTACTTCTTCCATTTTCATGATGGCTTTTCAGATGGAGATTTTGACTGGAGAGCCAGCCTTGTTTATTGGTTCTTTAACCATATTTTTGAAGCAGGTTAGTCTCACTGAGGAGCAAAAGACATAGAAGGTTTAATGTGTTATATTTCTAGATAAATATATATATTTGTGTCATAAAGAATCGGCAAATGAAAACAAGACTTCCCCTGGGGAACACTGTGAACTGCTTCCAAGTCAGTTCACAAGGCAGGTAGGGAAGCTCCTGATATAAGACATGTTTATTCCTCTAAATCATCATTGACATCATTAAAAGCACGAGATCAAGCTGGTTGGGTGACACCTCATGCATACCTCAAAATTCAAACATTCAGGTATCAAACAGCTGGAAGTCAACATTCCCACAATACCTATCTCCTGAGTTACAAAAAAGAAAAAAGCTTTTGATTTATTTTTCCCCCTCAGGGCTTATTGCTTTGGATTTATTCTCATGTTTTAGTGCATCTGCACATTAAACCCAAGCAGAAAATAATATTTTTTGTCCGTTTTCTACGCTGTCCCACGTGTGTTTGATGTGTTTTCTCATCTACATGTGTAAGGGCAGATGTATTGGAATAATTGAGTGTGGAGAAGGTTTGATTGCCCTCCTGGAACGTTTTATTTTAAAAATCAGATGCATTAATTTTTTTAAGGCTTAAAAAATTAATAATTCACAAAACGTCTTGGAGATCAAGATAGTCATGAGTGCTGGCATGCAGCTTTTCAGCAGAGGAAAACAAAGAGGTGATTCCAAGGCATAAATATCAATAAAATAAAAATCACCCTTCAGTCTTGGAGAAGAAGTAATTAATCAGTTGAACTGATGA
Organism: Luscinia megarhynchos; assembly: GCA_034336665.1. NCBI lineage: Eukaryota > Metazoa > Chordata > Aves > Passeriformes > Muscicapidae > Luscinia > Luscinia megarhynchos. Next base: position 71,505,338 of record CM067592.1, read on the forward strand.
AGTCTCTGCCCACTTAAATGCTGAAGCAGAAATCAAGATCCATCTCAAGTCTAAATGAAATTTGGAAAACACATGAAGATGTTCCTTCAAATCACATCTTCTCATACTTTCTATGCAGAACACTTGACATTAATTCTTTCTGGTTTTGAAATTTCACAGAATACAATGAAGTCGACCTTTCATAATTTCATAAATATCATCAGAGTAGGCAACAGATTTATTTAATTATATTAGGAATATATTACTGGGAATAATCCAGTAACTCACATGCAAACAGATGAAATTTTTTAACTATTTCTGTCTGGTAAGGGCCTGTCCTCAGTTATCGTTGCCCCATCCCTTGTCCTACCTCCCATCTGTTAATACAAACAGGTTTTGAATACCACAGGTTTTCTCTTATAAATGTGACAAACAAGACAAAAAAATCTCTAATAAATTTTAAGGTGTTTATGATTATCCCTTCAGTATTTCTGAAATTTCCTGTTCCTGTGCTGTTTGAAAGTTCACTCTGCTGAGAAAACAGATTGCCAAAATAAATAAACAATATTCTCTGAACAAATACAGAGAATAAGAACTTGCTGTCTTGAGAAAATATTGATTTACCTCTTTGATTAATTTATTTAATGTAGAAGTTAAAAAGAAATACATAAGTATTACAAGATACTTCAATATAATCTACCAGCCCACTGCTACTGTTTTAAAGCCACGTAGTGTGAAGATCACAACAAAATTCCCAGAGCTAAAAATAATTTTAAAAATAATTAAAAATAGTAAAAAGTATTGTCAAATGTTTTAGAGAAATAACATATCACAAAATATAAAGAGACATGTAATTTCTAATAACAGAAGAAGAATTTTTAGAAACTATTATAACATGCATAACTTGCAAATGACAAGCAAGAGAAAGAATCCACAAAACACAGATATTAACATATTAAAGGAAATATAACCCAGGAGCAAAAACTGAAGAGCAAACATTTCTTCAGCATGCATGATATGATTCCTGTAACAAAAATAGGCAGGTGAAAGTTTGAATAGTATATAAATTACCCATATAAACTTAAGTAGCAGCACACAACTTAGAGGAGGACAAGGAATTAGTTTTTAACTTATCAAATTAACCAAAAGCAGTCTCAGACATTTGAGTGGATAGAAGAGTTGTCAACTTGTCTACCATTCACAAATGGGAATGTATCACTAGAGATGAAAGTCATCTATTAATTAATTGATTACTGGTGCTCCATTTCAGGAAAATTAAAATATAAGTACATAATTACCTAAATAAGACATGGTAAAATACAAGAAATTATGGCCTTTGAGTTGGTTTTGCTATTATTTTCTGGAATTAAATAGAACCTAATACATAAAGGATGCCAGTATATAATTATTTTTTTTCTATTAACAAAAATGAAGAGCTGTAAAGTTAAAAACCTCTGTATTTTCATTTTATTCCATCACACTACAACCAAATCAAATTAACAAAATCTCTGGAAGGAGAGTCAACTCTATTCTAATTCCAAGTGGGAATACAATTTCATACAAAGCATGAATTATTTTTTCAAGTTGAACTGAGCTTTCTCCAAGCCATTTCCTGGCTAATTTATTTATCCAGAGTTCACAACATCTGAACTCCCCCGAAGAATTGCTCCTGTGAAGTTCTCTATCGTGCCTGCACTTCAAAATGCTGGCTTCATCATGAATTACCAGTATCTCCTCAGATGATGTGGATGGCTTTTTCCCCCTTGGAGTGTGACAACACCTCCATTTGAAGCACATCAGCACCGAATTAAAAGCAGATTCTGCCAATAGCTATATGAGAATCCCCTCCAAATGTGATTATAAATGATCCTTGAATGCTGACTTTACTAATAGTAATCAGCTTATACAAGTGGAGGAATTTGTTCTCCCTTCCTGCATCCTCTCAGGATCTTTCAAGGTCAAAATATGTCAAGGCTGTGCATTAGAGATACTCTCAAAGCAAACAAGAGACAAAAGTGCTCATTAGTGGGCTTCAAAAATCAAATTATGAGAAAAGAACCCTTTGAACCAATTGAAGCCAGCACATTTTCAGAGTGATGCTGGTAAGAGCCACAAAAGAACAGCTGTTTTGTGGTACCACAGGGATTTACCAGCACGTTTTGGTTTGTGTTTTGTTGTTTTTTTTTCCTCAGAATTCTCCTCTATCGCAAAAAGCACTTTGAATTCTTCATGAGCAGTTGTCCTGATGTGAATGTTGTTATTTCTAGAAGCACAAACAGGTTGGAACTACATTAGTTAAGAAAACCCTCCAACACACCAAATAAAAAAAAAATTATACATACACCAAATATAACACGAAAGTCCAGACAGTTCACAGAGAAGTAACTATTTCAGCTCATGTTTTGGAGGAATACTGAAATAAACCCCCGACATATAAACATCAATGGAGGTCATGTCAAATCCAGTCAACTGTGTATCTTTTAATCTCCAGTTTCTAGACACACATTAAAATAATTTTCTGAATTTTTGCAGTTCTAGCTAGACACATACGGGCATTCTCAATATTTCTGCAACAGATCTTATGATTTTGTTTCTTCCCTTGATTGTTGATGACCTAATACTCTCATAGTATCCTATCACAAAGCCAAAATCTCTTTCTAGAATAACAATATCTAGTTTACATGTATACTTTTTCCAAAGCATTATGGTTGTTTTCCCACCTTAGGTTCTTCTACAGATCTCTGCAATTATCTTCTCACCAGTCTGAATATTAATCATGTTTTCTTTAGAGTTCACAGAAGTTAGTCAGTGTTCTGAGCTTTAAAGCTGGCATTTTGTCTGTGCCTCTACTTGTGGGGTCTCCTGTGTACACTAACCCATTTAAAGAAATCCAGCAGCTCTGCAAGGGAACTCCTTTTTTACAAATGACATATCAGTTTTCCTCTAATGTAATTTATTAGCATGTCTATTATTTAATAATTTTGAATAATTTCTATCAGTCTGGCCCATTGTCGTTGGAGCAGCCTGGGACAGTGGAAGATGTCTCTGCCGTGGCAAGGGGTGGGGCTGGATAAGATTCAACATCTCTTCCACTAAAAATCATTCCAGGTTTCTCTGATCCTATGATCAAATAATTTTAAATAGTGCAGTAAGAGTCTGGGCATTGATTTACCACTCAACACAGAGCATGATGCAGAATAAATGTGATGAGTTTGACACCTCTGTCACAGAAATCTGTAGGATTCATTTCACCTCTGAAAGCATGTGCCATGTAATCTACCCTTCCTTCCTTTTTCTTCTTTAGATAACAGATTTTAGACACATACAAGTAAAAACTGGTATTTCCTTACAACTTTTTGAGCATAAAGTGAAGAAAAAGCTCATTCCCTTTTTATCTTGAAATAGGTTGGAGAGGCCATCAAAGCCCCATCCCAAAGCAAAACTTTGGGTATCAGAACTGATTCTTTTAAGCTCTTTTATTTCTTCTTGGATTACTCACAAAAGGAGTGAAATCTAAATCACAGGTCCTTATTAAAATGAGACTGTTTTATTTTGGGTACTTATTTAGTGAGGATAATATTTAACGCTGTGTTATAGGCTATAAAATCTCTTTCTGGACAATAAAGAAACAGTAAATGTTCACTAAAAATAAACTATTGCTGGAACACTGGTGATGAGACATTTACTTTCTACAAACAGAATATGGCACCAACAAGTAATATATATTTATGAGGAATTGAAGAATTAAAGACCAGGACAATAGAAATGTGATAATAACAATGGGATAATTGTTAGACATCACTCAGAGAAATTACTCTGCTTGCTTCATTTTTGAGAATAAAATTCAGAGTAATTTGGGCTGAAAAAGGACGTTTGAGAGCACAAATAAAAAAACTGCATACAAAAAACCAACACAATATTCATTTATTAATAATTAAACTAAGCCACGACTCAGCATATTTCAGCAACTCTTGAGTTTAAAATGTCAGAACTATCAGCATCAAATGGATATAATATGAACATAAATGAACAGCATTAGGTAGTTTTATAAGCTGGTTAAAAATTAAATTAAACCAAAAATATGTAGAAAAGATGCTTATTATTTCCTTTTGCCTGTGAAATGAAAATGGTGAGTAAATTTTGTAGGGGAATATTTTTTATCTCTGTCTTTGCAAAGTGATCACCTGCAACTCGTACCAACGGAGACAGATATGCTAAAACTGAAATATTCTGGAAAACAAGAGGATTGGGAAATTGAGGCAAGAAATTTGGTCTATCTAAGAGACTAAAAGTACAAGAAATATAAATCAGTCCCATTATAGGTCTAAAAAGTATTGGTCTTGTTTTCTTTTTGAGAGAATTTGAGTGTTGCTGAAGTACATCACTGGGGACAACCCTTACCCCAAGGCAATTGGCTTAGTTCCTCATGAACTAAGTTTGTAAGTTTCTCTAAGTTTTAACTGAATAGAAATAAAAATAAAAATAAATAGAAATAGAAATAATATAAATACTTGTTCATCAAATGTTTTGGTGGTAACTGATGTTGCCAGGGGAGTGACATCAAGTGTCTCTGAGAAAAACCAGTCCTACACATTTCTACAGAAGTGGATTGATGGTCCAATATCAACACAACCAAAATCAAACCAAACCACAACAAACCAGAACACACCCTCCACAAGGGAACCTCAACAAAAAGCCCCCCAAAAACCAAACCAACAAAAATCCCAAACAAAACCAAACACAAACCTCCAAAAATAACATCCCAAAACCCCAAAAAAATCCCAAAGACACAAACAAAACAAAAAACCAACCCACAAAAATCCAACCATCCAACCAACAAATAAAAAGCCACCAAAAATTCCACAAACAGAAAAACCCCAAACTCAAATCAACAGCCCCCCAAAAAAACCAGACCAAACCAAACCAGGAAGAATCCTCCCAAACCCAAAAAGCCCAACAAAAATCTCCCAAATCCAAACCTACCAACAAACAAACAACCCCAAAAACAACAACAAAAAAACAATAAAAAGAAAAAAAAAACCCACAACAAAAGGAAATTGCATGCTTACATTACCTAGACAGACTGCTCATAACCTCTGAAAGTATAAAAAGAGAATATTTTATAAATAAATGTATAAAAAAAAAGTATAATTTCTGGGAAGTTACATGGTTGCCTCACAATGCTGGAATTACTTTATAATCTATTTCCCAAACACCTTATTTTTAATTTTTCTTCTGTAACAAAAAAATATCAGCTGCAGAGCTGCTTATGGAACACAGCACTTCAAGACCTTGTTATTTGGTACTATATTGGTACCTCCTGCTTCCTGTCCTTGGAATATATTCATGTTTTTAAAACCATGTTCCTTATTCCAAGGCAGATTTAGACTCAACAAATGGAAATGAAATAGTGACCATTGCACACTATAAGCTACACATTCTGGCCTCAGGTGCTATAAACTCTTAAATTTTCTAGGGGACTGAAGTAATTCCTAGCAGCCATGACCTCCATCACTTCAAAGTTCATAAAACACTGAAATCTCACTTGCAATTTTTTCTGACCATGATTGAAGTCATCGAAACCACTCAAAGATAACAAGAAAAAAATAAGTCTGATAGGATGAGAATGTTTTGTATAAAGCTGTTTTGCCTCGGGGGTGTTATTATTTTTTAAAGCAATTTCAAATGAAATATCACTGTTTGCAATACCTAATTATTTATTAGGTAGTCCTGCAGAAGTACCTCTTCAAAGGGTTTCAGAATTAACCTCTCTGGTGGATTTATGCCCATCTGAGAGAATACACAAGAAGAAACACACAATCCAGTTTCCACTGGAAAGAAAAAATAGTCACATTCAACTAAACACATCTGACACAAACTTTTTCATACTTTCAAATTTCTCTCATATTTTATCATGTTCTTCTAGGTACCAGCTTGGGAGAAAACAAACTGTGGGGACTGGGTTTGAAGTTATTAATTGTTCCCTGTTTAAAGTGAACTTTAATAAGACTTTTGGAATGGGACAAGCAGGAAAGGAGTCATTCTTCTATGTCTTCATTTGTCACCCTTTCAAATTCTGGGGGAAAATGTGGGTACTTGATTATGAAAAGAAGATGAATGTAGAATGTGGTCCAGGGAATACAGAAACTCAAACCACACATGGAAAACTAATCTATTCTAATTTATATTGCATTTAACATTTGGCAACAGAGGTCTCTTAAAGGCCAATATTAAATTTATTCAAAAAGTTTTTAATATTATAAATGTGCAATACAATTGTAAGGAAAGGTGGATCCAGAACCTTGATGATGTTTTCTACAGCTCTTTTAAACTCCCTACTTCTGATTTTTAGAAGTTGTCTGTATCCAGATCCCCACCCAGAGGGAAAAAAAAACAACAAAAACTTCAGCAGGGAAACAGAAGTTCAAGAATGAGAGGTACAACACTTCAGGAGTTTTATCTTTTTGACAGCATACCTAACTTGTGAATGCATTTCAGCAGAATTTACTAAGATTTAGATGGATTTTTTTAGAAAAACGATTCTTGTAACAGTAATCACAAACTAATATTTGAGTAAATAGAATTTGAAAGTACTTTGATCGACACCATTCTGAACTTCATTTTAATCAGCAATGTCTTTGATCAATAAGATATTTATATTATGAAATTTAAAGATTTTGATGCTCATCATCATCGTCATCATCATCATCATCTCCAGAGGTTTTAATTTGAAATTCCCTTTCCCTGTTATTTTAAAGATTAAACTTACTCCATGGAATACAAACAGGAGTTTAGGAAATAAATCCCTTTCATTTTTTTTCCTTGTCTTTATATAATTTACCTTATTAATATTTCATATAAGTACCTTTTTCACTAATTTTCAGACATTTGCCTAAAAAGAGTGCAGGAATTTCTTTAGGAAGTTGGATTATTACTGAAGCTGTAAGATTGACCCACCATATAGGCAATAAATAAAATTCAGTCTACATTGCCTCGTTCCCATAACAACAAGCCTTATCATTTAATTTAGCTTCTGCTCAGGTTGAATGTTACACATTTTATTCAAAAGTAATTTTTTAAGTCAAAAATTAAAAAGCTAAAAATAATTAATCTGAAAAAATGGGTATTACAAATTATAAATTAAATAATTCTACTCTGTAATAACAAAAATAGCAGTTGAAAATAAAATATACTTCCATTTAAAAAAAGCATCTCTGTCTCAGATCTTTTGGCTTTTCCAAAAGTCTTTATTTTTCAACTAAAATATCAATAAAACCAGAGTAGGATAACTTAAATTTACCAATTTAGCATCTTCCTGGTTTTTCCCTTTCATCTAATATAAACTCTAGTGTCAAAGTTAATATAAAATAGAACTTCAAAGGATTTAAAGGAAATTATACTCATCCATTCAGATATTCATTTTCAATTTTCATATGTTTGGTAAATGTGTTATGCAGAAATACATTTTTTAAATTAAAAAAAAAAAAAAAGAAGAACACTACAGGCAGAGAGGAGGAAAAGGAGAAAACAGAGAAATAATTAGAAACAAGGAACCTACAACATATTTTATTTTCAAAACAAATAGAAACCACAGGCAGAATGCTGTATTTGATTAAATTTCTATAGAGAACAAGACATTTTATTATGCTGTGCATTTTATGGGTCGTTTCAATAATAAAATGCAATTTAGTTTTACTACCAGTGGCCTGTACAGCCTCCTAAAGAATGGACATGATGAAAATAATACGTATTGTTTATAATAGTGAGTTTTCAAGCCGTGCAAGAAATTTCAAGCAGTGGTCATCATTGCTCAGCAACAAGAAAACAGAGTTGGAAATTAAAATACCCACGATAAAGATGAGGAGAAAAAAGAGTTTCTGGATTTCATTATGCACATTTAAGGAAAGTACTGCAATAGTTACTTCATTTGTGTGCTGAAAAGAATTTGGGAAACAGTTTTGGATTTAAGGTGCCTAACTTTTACAATGAAATAATCCAGGTTCTTAAAACTGTTATGTTGCTCACCTTACAATTCTGAGATATTTACACGAGACTGAAGAAAATGAATAATGAAAAAAGGAAACCTAAAAAAGCAGCCCCCAACCCCCGCAAGCTTCTGAATTTGAGAGGGAAACAGATGTTGCTTTAATTTAAATGGCAATTTGACCAAAACAATCAGTACCTTTGGAAGGGAGGGAGGTCTTTAATGTGTGACAGTCTCGGCATTTTCAGCATCTGGATAAACTGCACCACACCTGCTGGACAGATGCACAAATGGGATAATTGTGACATTCAGCAGTAGTCAATCTTGAGGTTCCTTATCCAGTTCATTCCATGTTCCCTTGGGAATGTGAGTGCTCTTTATTGGCAAGGTGCATAATTAAGGAGTGGTATGAAATTTTTTGGGTTTTTTTTTTTTTCTGTCACTCTTAATTCACTTTCCCTGCATCCTTCTTTGCCAAAGATACACTTGGCACTGTAAAAAAAAATGGAATGGTGTGGGGTCAAACACAAAGTGAGCACTGAACAGCAAATCCCAGCAGTTAAGGAAGATGGGAGATCTACCTGTGTGTGGAACTGGGTACAAAATTCTGGTTTCTGCATCCACACAGCCAAGATGAGTCTGGAATAATTCCCTTTATGTTACTAGGCAGTGTGTCTGCTCAAATTGTTTTAGGAAAACTATCTTCAGACAGCTGGTCTTGGAAGGTTTTTCCAACCTCAAGGATTCCATGATTCTGTGATTCCAGTGTTAGGAATACTCTGATGGTCAGCCACTCTGGAGAAAAGAAAAGAAAGGTGATAAAGAAGGTGGAAATTATAATTTCCAACAGCTTTCCAATTTCTTCCAGCTGAACCTGGTCTTGTGCACCTGGATAAAGACCTACCCCACCGTGATAATATTTATTTTGGCTAATGCTGATTAGAACATCTTATTAAAAGAAATGCAGTCAGACTTGGAGATCCTGCACGGGATAAATGGCAGCAGATGGATCCTCACACCCCTCACAGAAAAATTCTGCTCACAGGTACATTGCCATTACCTGTGGCTGCTTTATAAAACATTGTGATAACTTCTTTGACAGTGAGAGCAACTTGCTTTGCCACCCTTGTGGACCCTGATCTAAAATGTCATTCTACACCCAGACAGTTATTTAAAAAGTATTTTCAATTTTCAGGTGGAAAAATGTTTTACCAGCTCATGCATAACATGATTTCAAATAATTCACGTTTTTATTTCATTCTTTAGTGCCTGCTGTAAGCAAGAATTTAATATACCCAGACACGAGAGATTTGTCTAAAATTTATTTTTTAAAAATTCCTTCCTTTTTTGTGTGCCTCTGTGTGTTTGTGTGTTGGAGTGGCAGAAGGAGCCAGAAAGACTTACAGGCTTTATTTTCTGATAAGTCTCAGAAAGTAAAAGGTCAGAATTTTCATCCACCTGGAATCTAAAAAGCAATAAAATGTACAGATAACTCTCTCTTAAAAGTAATACAATTCAATATTGTTTTCATGGGTATCTCTTAATATTACCTTATTTTGTAAACTCCTTTACCTCTCACCTCCACCACATTCAATTATTTTAGCCCCACTATGTTTAATATTTTTAATTTGAAAATGGTCTTGGATCAGGAAGGTAAACAGAACTTCTTATCTACCTGTTTCACCATTTTCATCCCTTTTGTTTCCATTAAGTAAAGTTGTTTTTGAGACATCAGACCTTAAGTTTGCCTAAGGAAAATTCCATGGGAAAAGAGAGGAAGGTTAAATTTTTCACAACCTGAAGATGGCAAAGGGCAGACAAGGCAAAAAAAAAAAACAAAAACCCAACCCAAAACAGGAAAAAACTCAACCCAACCCATGCAAACAACTCAACCTCCCCCAAAACAGATGCAATTAAATTATTTCCATATAATAAGTGAAACAAATTCAATTAATATGTAAGCTCTATTTATAGCAGAGTTCTACAGGGTTTCGTCCAACTGAACTCTTTCCATCAGCAATACTGGAAGATGGAAGAGTGAGATAAGGTTCCCATTTCCCATGAAAGCTTTCTCCAAAAAATGATGGCCCCACTATTAAGGCAGGAAATAAATACCAAGAAAAATTAGCATGCAAGTCTGCCTACAGCTGTACAACTAAACTGCTTGGTGGTAAATTTAAATCAGATTTAGACAGGCAATCTGTGTTTATTTGTTCAAATAAACCCAGAATTATTCAGTAAGCAATACAGAAAATGAAAACACGATGAACCCAAAGAACAGCCATAAAGGGTAGAACACAACTTACAGGGGAAAAAAAAACAACAATGAAAATCAAAACTAAAGTAAAACTGAGAAAATATTATTCAGAAATTAATAGAGAAATAACAAATAATAAGTATTTTTGACATTTACAGAAATTTAAGTGTCATTTACTCCAACAATCTCTTATTTATTTACAATTCATATAGGGAACATCTGCATTACAAATTACTTGTGGTTGATTTTACTACATTAAGCAATCTATTCCACAACATTTGTTGCAATGGAAGCATGTGGATGTAACCACAAAGCTGATCAGGTGCATTTTACCTCACAATTGTTGAAGTACTATTTAAAAATTAACTTGAATCATGGAATATCCAGAGTTGGAAGGGGTTCATCAGGACCATCGAGTCCAACTCCTGTCCCTACACAGGGCAAAGCATTTAAAAAGACTAAATTTATCTCTTGGAATTTACACTCACTTCTCACCTGCATTTTTTTTTTTTCATGCAAAAAAAACTTTATTATGAAAGTTGATTTTGCTCCACATTATGCTAATTTTCTCTCTGACCAGTATTGTGTATATATATGTATTTTATTATATGGAGAATCTATACATTGTACACATCCCATAAAGCTGATAGATTGATTTTCCAGTAAATTGCAGACCTGACCATGAATTAAGCAATAAGTAGTATGAAAAAGTATTCTGCTTCTCAGCCTGGATTAAATGCCAGCTGCTTTGATCTAACACATAAAAAAAAAATCTATTACTTCCTAATGAACATAATGTTCTACAATCAACTTGATTGGTATTATGCAGGGAATTACAATTTTACTCATTGTTGTTGGGAATGATATATTCCACTGCAGCATCAGCCAGGCCACAGAGATAAGAGGCTTTAAGAGTTTAATTAGAAAGGTTTTTAGTCTTCAAGATATGCAAAGAAGATTAATACCAGTGGGCTTGAAAGCTACATGGGATCTCTGATGACAACTCCAGCTCTGAGGCAAATACTTGTTTCCTAATTAAAACCGACAGCACTAAAAATGCTTTGAAGATATCTGTGCAGACATCCTTATTCTCCAGTTGCAGTGACAATCAAAATATTGACACTAATCTAGATCTCTGCTCTCGGAGGTACTGAGGGCAACAACAAGGGATTTGCAGCTTTTGCCTGTGGAAATTTCCCCCAGAGGAGCTGGAGGTGTCACATCCATCACCATCATCCTTCCATGGTCATTACACACATGAGCCACCCCTGAAAGAAAAACACATGCCTCAGATGAGCCTGATAAAAATTATTGACAAAGTTTCTGCCATTTCCTCTGCTTTTATTGAAGATGACAAACTGAAATGAGCATCTCCTTCTATGGGAGCCACTGTGAAACTGTAGAAACGTGGTATTAGTGGTTAATGAAATAATTTTGTCACCTATGAGGATTAAAAAAAAAACCAAAACCAGAAACAACAAAAACAATGACACAAAGATTTTGTGAACTGCAAAAAAGGACAAATCTGAGAAGCATAAGGAGGACAGAACAAGAGTGACCTAGTCTAACACCTCTGAAGATTAATTCTCCAACTGAATTTTGTGCTTTTGCATGAGAGAACAGAGATACAGCTTCACATTCTGGTTTTGGAGGCTTCTCATATGGAGAGTGGTTGTGGCAGATACACCTTGTTTGTATTGTACATTAAATAGAAACTTTTAACAGATGTCTCCCTGGCACTGTGAGCTCTGCAAGTGCTGGAATAGCCTTGGCAGATAAACAGCCATAATTAGATGTCAAACAAGGTGCCCCATTTGAATAACAAAACTTCTTTTATGCCACTGAGTGCTCCAAATATCATACTGTGGTTTGTACAGAACGTGCACCAGAAGTGCCTGCTCTGAAAGGAAACAGGATGATAAAGATTTTCATTATGAAAAATGTTATGTTTTCCCTATGAAAGCTGTTAAATTTGTTTCTGGAAAGTATAGACAGCCTTGGAAGAGGCAACAGCTCACAAGGAACATATGTCTTTTTTTATTTAGGGCAGCTGATAACAGCATGGTTTAAAAAATAGCACTTCCAAACAAGACCTGTTTCTGTGGGGTAAAAAAAAAAGCATCAAAATCAAAGAACTTAATCCTAGACAAAGTCAGAAGAATTAAATTTCCTTTTAAAATCAATGTGCCCATTATATTCATTCATGTGAAGACTAATGTGTTTGAAGGCAGAGAATTTAGTTTAAAGGCAGAGGAGAAACCAGCATAACCCATCAAAATGACTTTAAAATGAGCTTAAAGTAATAGCAAAGTAGGATGTGAGAAAGCTTTTAGCTGGAACTGGTGCCACAGGGATGCCCACCCATGGGATTCCACTGAGTCCAAATGGAAAAACAAACTGCCTGGCAGAAATTGACCATTTATGCCTATTATCTCTGATGAGAGAACCAGATACATGCAAACATTAATCTTATTCTGCTGCCTTTTAATCCAAATTTCCGATTTTTACCCTGCAGAGAAGGAGAAGCTTCACACAGCAAGGGGGGACAAGGCTTGTTTAAAATCTGCCAAATAGCATCTGTAGTAATGTTTTCCCAGAGCAGCAACTTGGCACCAAGTGGAGGAGAAACTCCAATTTGCACAAGACTGGGCCTGGGTCTTGCAATGGTTTCACTTTAGGGGAGCTGGAGCACAGGACATGTCCACAAGAAATTTTTGAGCTACTGTAATTGATGCTGAACTCTTCTAATCCTTCCCCTCCAAGTGTGAGTCACTCCCTAATGTCCTGACAAGCCAGAGGCACACAATCTTTCTTCCTGGACTGCTGGTGTAAATTAATAAATTTATGGAGGGGTTTCTTAGCAAAAAATGTTCACTTTGTGGACATTATGATGGAAAGATGTGGTGAAGATGGCATCATTTTGAGGCCTAATTATCTTTCATGTAGTTGTAATTATACCAAGTGTAAAACAGATTCCAATGTTTCATTCAATTGTTTATTAGCTGAATTACCCTTTGGGTTTTAACATAGCTGTTTTTATTCTTGCATAAGTTAATATTTGACTACTGAGCAGAGAATATTTGGTGTCCTTACTGCCTTTCAGAAATAAGAAAAAATGTAAAAGAGGAAAAATAGAGAGAAAACAGGAAAAGAAAAGAAAAGAAAAGAAAAGAAAGAAAAGAAAAGAAAAGAAAAGAAAAGAAAAGAAAAGAAAAGAAAAGAAAAGAAAAGAAAAGAAAAGAAAAGAAAAGAAAAGAAAAGAAAAGAAAAGAAAAGAAAAGAAAAGAAAAGAAAAGAAAAGAAAAGAAAAGAAAAAAGAAAAAAGAAAAGAAAGGAAAAGAAAAAAGGAAAGGAAAGTTTCAGGAAAGTTTCTGGAAAGGAAAGGAAAGTTTCAGGAGAAGAAAGTTTCAGGAGAGGAAAGTTTCAGGAAAGGCGCAGCAAGGGAAGGCAAGGAAAGGCGCGGAAAGGAAAGGCAAAAAAGGCAAGGCAAGGCAAGGCAAGGCAAAAAGACTGCTAGAAATATTCACTGAAGTTATTAAAGACCCAGAAGAAAAATATTTTCTACAAGTTGAGCTTGTTTCAAACACCTGAATAGTGGGGAAGACCATGGAAGACAATTCTGAGTAACTCTAAGCAAACAGATCCCTGAAGAGATTTGTTTGTCTCTGTGACAACACGTAGCTGCAAAAGATTTATTCCCAGTCTTTATTCCCTTGGGATGTTAGGCTCTGATCCTCCCTGCTTCCCCTTGATTTTCCAAACCTGTCACATTTGTGACTCCCCACCGAGGTACAATTTAACCCAGTGTCCTGAGGCAGCCCTGCACTGAATAAAGAGGAATTCTTGATAGTGTTTCTTGTTAGTTTAGCACAGAAATAAAGGAAAAGTGGAAATGGGGCAGAGGAAAGGAGAAAGTTAGAGAAAAGTTAAAAAAAAAGAAATTCAAAACAGTTTAACAGTTTGCTTCAAGTGTGTGCCAAAGATGAAAGTAATCCATGGCAGATTAATTAGTCTCTGGAATTATTATTATTTCATATAGAAGACAAACACTGATTACCAGTGGAATAAGCAATACCTAAGGTCATAGAAAATTCATAAATTATGTTAAAAATCTACATAAATATGTTTCCAATGAGATGATGGAGTGAATTTCAGAAGCGAAGTTTTGTATGTGTGCTACAATTCTGTACATTTTGCATTATCTTTTTTAAAATTACTTTTTATCTTAAGCCCACTAATTTTAGTGTCAACCTTAAAAGTTGTAACAATTAAAAACTTAAATTAATAGAGCAACACTCAAAAATTCTTAGGTCTTATTAAGTGATGGTATGATTAAGTCAAACAATGTTTGTTGAAATATAAATAAAAGAAGTGTTTGTATTTGAATTTCTATAGTTTAGAAACATTTTTATAGACCTTTGGTGACAGAAGTGTTATAAAACTTGTGTAAGAAACTTTCAACCTGACAAGACTTGTAGGCTAAATTTTAATTTTTGTGTTGGATGCTTTTGTGAAATTCTGAAAACATTTCAAAGTGACACAAAGAGCTGATATTCTAGCATATGTAGCAGAGGTATATGTTATACTTAACTATATTTTTACAAACAGCTGAAAGGACTCAGAATGGTTATTTAGGTTTTAATTTTGAAAATTTTAATTCCTACATACTTATTCTTGAATGTCCTGCCAGACATTGAAATGCCTCTTAATTCCTCTTCCTTTTTTTCTCCAGATGGTTTAAAAATACGGAAGATTAAAGCAAAGAAAGCCATGGCTCCTAATTAATCTACAAGTTATTTATTAACTAGATATTTAAACTAGAATGTAGTTAATTGTGATTAAGATCTAAGAGCAGGAGTTAATTCAAGAGTTAATTAACAAGAGTTAAAATGAATCAAAATGAAAGAAGGCTATTTGACATTTTCATATGTTTGAAAAAAAAATCATCTGGGCAAATTAATTTCTTGGATGGATGAAGTAAGATTTTTCTGAAGTTTTTTCTAAGGTCAGAGCAGAGGGTGTTTTTGTTAAAGAGATGGCAGAAATTAGTAAAATCACAAATTATTTCAGACTAATTTAAGAGACAGAGGGACATCAAGCATCATGGCAACTGCAAAGAAACTCTCAGGTGCAATATCTGTTGAAAAAGCACAAATTTCAATGAAGATATGAGAGGATATTACCCTCTGATTCAGTCAAATTCCCACAAATTTCAGAAGAAGGAGGGGGAAAAAAGAAAAATCAAAAAAGAGGAAGAAAAAAGATTAGAGGGGATGGAGAATCCCTCCCTAAAACTGTCAGGGCTCTTGTACCAGTGATTCTCTTGATGTTAAGAAGATCATTTGTGTTATGCACCCCCATGAATCCAATGGGATTATAAAGGATTAACATGTAAAGAAAGGCAGTGCTAAATTAGCAATTTCTCAAATTCAAGAGAGAAATTATTTTAGGAAAAGGAATCTAGAGTCCCAATACACAATTAGCATTAATCAAAACTGTGCAGTGCTTACATGGGTGATACGAGTTTATGAGACCAATCTAAATATCTCCACTGAACTGGTTTCCAGGGAAAATATATTCATTAAATGTGATTTTTTTTTTCAAATTTCTGTCATGTTTACAAGATCCTTTCAGTTGAAAATGTTCCAGTTTGTGGCAACCTGAATATTCTCCAACAGAAAGCCTATGGGTTTTACATATCCTGCTTCAGAAAATATGAAACAAATCCAGGCATTTGCCATGTAGTCTAATTATGAGGATATACATTGAATAATAACTTTTTTTCCCATGTCTTTCTGATATTTTCACTTTAAAAGAAATTAGGTGCAAAATGGAACATCTTTTATGTAAGGAGAATCCCAGTAAATATTCTAATTTTCTAGATTTTCCAGAGGGAGTAATTTTTTGTATAATCAGAAGGCTTTTTGTCCACCAGGATCACAGCCAAATGAATATTAATTAAAATGTTCACATTTACTAGGAATATTCAATTAAAAACCCAAAACCAAATAAATCATATATAAAACATTGTCCACATTGCAAAAGATAAACTAATGCAGTATGTCATAATGCCACAAAAATTTTGGGAAAGTTCTAGATTTTAGGAGGAATGCTGCTAATGAAACCTGACTGAGTCCAAAAACCATCCTGAGTATACAACAGATACTCACAAGCATAAATTATGCATTTGTTTTATATATAATTCAAATTTCAGTTAGACTGTATAATGTGTCTCTGTAAATGATATATATATATTTCATATAGCACAGCACCAGAGTGTTGTCTTCCAGAAATACTCTCTCACAAACAGCAGAAAGTGCATAGTCAAAAGACCAAGAAAAATCCATTACTATTAGATTTAGTGTAATTAAGCTTGGCACAGCTGCTTAACAATATGCGAGCCATAAAATAAAGGAGTGGGAAAAACAGCAGTGTGATATTTTGGTGCAAAATCATCAAACATGCTGCAAAAGCACATTTTTAGGAGCACTTTGGTGGTATTTTCAACTCTTCAGGCTCTCTGCAAAATGTTTTGGGTTCCCAGTGTAAGAAAGATGTAGATAAATTGGTGTGCATTCAGCAAAATGCTTGGGCAATTGAGGACTTGCCATGTGAGGAGAAGCTGAAGGAAGTAAATTTTGTTTTAAAATGGATGAGAAAAAAATTGTGAGGGGACTTAACATCATATTCCTAATGGCTTTTAGAAAAAAGAAAAAAAAGGCTTTTTACTGACATGATTTCTGATTGGAAATACAGAAAAGAGGAAAGAACGATATGAGAATAATCAATATGCTGAGAAAGGTTGTTTCAAGACTCTGTCAGTCAAAACCCAAGGGAAATAGGTGTGAATTTTGTGTTGACCCCACTTTGATGGAGTTCTGGGCTGAAAAACCTCCTGAGGTCCATTCCATCCATGATCCACAATACTGAGAAACGTGGTGAGGAAGATGAGGAGGGTTTAAAGCTATTGAGAACTGCATCAGTGCCAGAGTTTTGTCAAAAATCCTGAGTGGGAAAGTCTGAGAAGAGTGTGTAGTTGAGCAGAGTAAGGAAAGGCACTCTATTTTTATCTGGTGATTGATGATGATATATTAGTTGGAGCTCACTTTGCAGCATTTAAAGCCATGGTCACAAATTAAAAGTTCAGATAAAGACCAGAAGGACTTTTAAGAAATATCAAGAAAAGTCAATCTTAGATCTGCTGTATCTAAATGGAATAAAAACAGCTTACCTGGGAAGAATTAAACTTAACTCATATCCTCCCTACAAATAAGGCTTGAAATCCATTTAAATTTAAATTTTTAGATAAATTCACTGGATTGAGAATGGTCTTTTATTTGAATGCAAATCCAATAATGATTAAAAAAAATTCACTGGATCTAAATCAACTCTCATTTGAGGCCCCAAAATTCTATTTCCTTGGAGACATAAATCCTAGAAGTGCTGTATTATCTAGTAGGAGCAAGTATTTTGTTTTGTAATACAAGCATGTCTCTAAGTTAAATCTCAGTTCATTTGCAGAACTAGGCTTCAAACACCAATAATTTATTTTAATTTTTTATTTGAGGCATAGATGGACTGGATTAATTCAGACTGCATTTGCAATACTGAGGTCCTCTTACACTCATTAGGAAACCCAAAAAATGACTCATTCTCTTAATTAAGTGGTTAAACATCTGTGTAGGTGAACTTTAGTGCAGTTATCTCAAAATGACATCCTGCACTCCCTGTGTTGCATATTTTTTTTCTAGTGGCTTTGACTCCTGCTTTACAAACCCAAGATCCTTGTACTGTGTTTATAAAGTATGCTCTGCAACTAGGCAGCATATGGCATCAAAGAAAAATCATATATTTTCCTTCTACTAACAACAAGTGAAAAAAAATATTAAAGAACAAACTGGTAAAGCATTATTGTTTTCTATCCGTTTAAGAATTTAGAGAAAATGACTAAGAAATATCAATAAACCCAGGGTACTGTAACATCTTGCCTCCTCCAAATTTGAGACTGTTTATTTTTGCCTAGAACTGATTGTTTCAATTAAGCAGTGTTCCCATTCTTGCATAATTATCTCCATATAAGTTGTCATTTTACTCTCAAACAGCAGACTGGAGACTACTTAGTTCCTAACTAGAAAGAACAGTTGTGTTTTTAAGTAAACAAAGATATTGAGGACAGAAAACATTCTTATGCTGCCTGCCAAAAACATTACAAATGTACTGGGATTTTTAACAGCCATTCTATTGCAATCACTGATTAAGTGTGCTATCAAATATCACAGACTTACATATTTTAGGCAAATTCTGAGGATTTCTGATGCTGACAGCTGTAAAGGAGATAAATGAATAAAGATTATACATTGTAATTACACCATTTCACTGTGTTAATGACATACTAAAGGACTCACTTGCATTTTCTGAATATATAATCCCCACTAAAACTAAATTAACTGCTCTTACACTGGTCTTCACAGATATTTAGAATTTATATGTCAATCAATGAAAGGAGCACACTCTTTCTTTCCATATCAGAAACTGCAGGCCACACAAGATGCTTTCTACATAATTATTTTCATTTTTCTAGTGCCATATGGCCAAGGACTCCACAAAGTTATTTTGCAAACTAATATCCTCTCCTTGAAGATATTAAAAACCCATATATAAGAAGAGAAAAGGGGTATATAAGAAGAGAAAAGGGGTATAGAGTGAATCACAAAATCAGAAATTAATAACGTACATTTCATGCTTGGTGCTTCCAGTGGGGGGACAAATTCAAACACACATCCAAAAAAGGCAAAAATCTTAGGTTAAGCAGAGAAAATATCAACATTGTACCCAAATATTGATGCACATATACTGACTCATAGCTTTCTAGAACCTGCAAGATTTTAGTTTGGGGTCAGGTTTCAGAAACATTTCTTGTTTCAGGGTGAGGGCAACAGGGATATGGATATTGCAACACGTTTGTCTTGACATTGCTTTATTAGTCTCAAAATAAAGCCAACAAAAAATTCCTAATTTTGCCATAGAAGTATGACTCACTCTATTTAAGATCACACATTTTCTTGCTAAATAGCCAAATTTTAAAAGGGTGGAGGGTAAAGCAGAGAACCAAGTAAAACGTGATGCATTTACCGGAGTTATGAGAAATTATCAGTTTTTTAACAACCTACATAAATTGTCAAAAAGCATTTAACACCTACAAAAGTGTTTGAGACATAGCAAGAAAATAAAACACTGTCATCTAAAATTACAATACAACACTTCTTTCAGCTGTTTGAAAGTGCTTTGCTAAGTCAATCTGGGCTCAAAATGTTCAGGTATAGGAAAGTTAACAGGTACCATGAGTTGATAAATAAGGGAATGTAAATAAACGTCAAACTTGCCAAAGGAGAAATTTTGGTAAAACTAGGATTGAACCTCTTCATTTTCACAGCAGCCCATGGTGTTGGCTTGTGGCTAATTGGCTGGGTGTTAATCACCGCTGCAGAGCAGTGACAAGCAGTGACTTGCAGTGCTCCAGATCCGTGGCAATCTGTCCTTCTCTGTCGTTGGATACTGGGAACCAGGGAAAAAGCAGCCTTGAAGCCTTGGGTTTTTCAGCCTACATAAGGACAAGGAATTACAACAATGATTAAACACCTGCTGGATACGCGAGACACGTGATGTTTTGCAGAAAGCATGATTTCAAAGAGGTGTTGCCTTCTTGGACCAATGAGCTTTTTCTATTCTGTTTGGCACAAACTACCCTATATAAGTGTGGTGTTTGTTAAAATAAAAACACTTTTTGCTTCTCCATTACACGAAGAACTATGCTGCATTATCCTTCCTGCTGCTCCTCTAGCCAAAATGTAACACTTCTCCAGGGCAATTAGCAGGTTCCCTCTGCACCCAGGGGCCATGTCAGGACTGGAATATGAAATATTCTCCTTTTGAGAAGGGCTCCCTGAAAAAACCACTGAGAGGACATCCAGCAGGAAACCAGCTGTCATCCAGCCGTCAAAACACCCAAAAGAACGAGAGAGGAAATTGCTTCCAACAAACCAGGGAGGAGTGTTGGGAAGGATGAATCAGGAAAACCTTATTAATATGATTGCCTAGCAAAAGCTTTTGAGAATATGGAAACCATCAGCAAGATTGAAATGAAAGTCACCTTGAGATACCAAACCTCAGATACTAAATAACTAGAGGACAATAGGATGGCCAGTCAAAAGTAATCCCCTCTTGATAGAACAATGGCTTCTGCTGGAGAGCAGGTCCAAAGGTCAGAGAAGACCCTGTTAGCTTGGCAGAAGGGGTCCAAAGAGTAGTTTTTAGGGTTTAAAATATAACACATTATGGTAAGGCAATGATTCCTATAAGCTGTATGTAAATGCTGTAGGATTTGTATCTTGTGTTAGATTTGTTAGTGGAAATTAGAATATTCAACATAGAAGAATATTTATTGTATTGTAAATGGGAAAGTCACACACTTACTTCACTCTCTTACTTCCTTCTTTTATTTTCCTTTCTTACCACTTAGAACTCTTACTACCCCCCACTCTCTTTCTGCCCTGCTCCCAGCAGGGCCCTTTTTACCCACGCCCTGTGCAATAAACCACAGCTTTCAAGACCCAGCTTATAAAGATCTCTCAGTCAGTCACGACCATCCTGACCACCGTCCCATTGTACAGGCTGCTACAGAGGAGGCTCCAGCCTTCCCAGCTCTGGTGGTGAATCCACACCTGGCACTGCAGGCAGCTGGCAGAGTTTCACCTTCTGAGCCTCTCAGGGTGCAAGAATGACATTGCTGGCGGGCTGCTCCTGACAAAACCGCACCGAGTGCGAAGATCAAGCGGCTTTAAAGGCAAAATGTGATTTTCTGGCTGATCCTCTGCCTTGAAATAGGGTTTTGGCTGCACCCTGAGTCGCTTTTTGAGCCAGTAAACATCTCCCCAGGGAGAAGACATGCATCAAACAGGGCTAATAATCATGTTTTTGCTGTCCTGGGGACTGATTTCATGGATGGAGAGAGCTTAGTTTAGTAGGATCCTAGCTGCAGCAAAGCCCTTTAAGTTTCTTGTCCTGGAGTGACAGGACATGTGTGTTTAACCCCCACCACATGAACATTTGCATTAAAATCTCAGAACAACTTGTACTTAAAATTAACATATACATTTAGTCATTCGTATCTCAGGAAGAGAAAAATTGGTGCTATCCTTATATTAGTCTAGATGAAACAAATTACCAGGTTTGAAGAGTTGTGTGGTGAATGCCACAATGTCTTAGATGCAGTCAGAAAACTCAAATTTTCCAATTTCTTTGCTGAGATTCTTGTTTAGGGAATGAAAGCTGCAAACCTTCAAGATTTAGCACAGGCTGAATGTGGGCACACATGAATGTTTGCATGTAGGTAATAGCAGATATGTATGCAAGTCAGGAATTTGGGCTTCTATAATTTTGATTTTCATGAGAGAATATTGTGGTTTTTATTCTATGCAAGGAGCTGAGATTCATACAAAGAAGCACAAATTTCTTTGTATGGATTATAACGTGAAAAATGAAGTTTAAATGTCTTACTGTCTAACAGACTGACACTCCTTTAGCACCATAAGCTGGGGTAGAATGTTCACTATTATATTTTCAGAATTATTTAAAACTATTTTGCCAATTGTGGATCATCTTTTATACCCAGCTTTAGAATATTGATAGGCACAAGCAGTGGATTTTTGTACATATATGTTTTCACTGCATTTGCCTCTTTTTATATTCAACAGGGTCCCTGTGTCCATGACTAAACAAAGTTAGAAACCTAGAGCTGTAATTTTATAGTCCTACACTGATGTTGAAACAATGTGTTCTAATCTAGGAAGTATATCCATTTTCATAAGAGATAATATATATCTCCAAGGGTTTTTCTAATTACATTAAGCCCATTTAAACCTCTGATTACTGCAGTGAAAATGTGTATTCTTTAATGGATCAGACAGAGCAGCTTCCAGGAGCAGATGAAGGTACTTAATTCAGTTTGCAGTTTCATTAATGCAGATTTCAAAATAATTTAGAGACATAATCAACAGTGGCAATTCCCCTATGGTTTTATTAGATATACCTTTATCTTTTTGTTTTTGTTTATTTGCTTTAATCACCATTATTTATGACTTGTTCAAAGGTAAAAAAAAAGACATTATTTTGAAACATCGTATTGAATTATTCTGATACACAATATTTGTGATGCAGCACATATTTAGAATCTGGAATCTGTTCTGTTTACAAAGCTGGTGACAAGCTACAGATAAAAATATGAATTCTGTCATACATCTCTACTTTACATTGCTTTAGAAAAATAATTGCTTGTAAGCCTCCTTCTTCTCATGTAGGTGTTCTGCCTAATTGCTTGAGATTTGTTAATATTTATCCTGGGCTCCACTTAGATCCTTTACAACCCTGAGAACATCCAGCAGTTACAAAGGCCTTGGAACAGTTCTTGCCAGTGCTGAATCCTACAGTGAAGAGAACTTTAACTGTGAGGTAGCTTGGATTTTATCCTCTAGAAAAGGAAATAACCTTGTAGCTAAGGATGGTTTCACATTCCTAAATTCTTCACAACAGCATTCCTGCCCATAAAACCCTATAAAAGGAGAGGGAAAACACTCAGATTTATGTTCTGATTCAGCACAAAAAATTGAGAATTTAATTAATTCCCAGAACCGGAGAAGTTGTGAGGAGAGGGGAGCAACCATGAGTTGAAAAGCAATTAGGGACACTTTCATGTCCAAACCCATCACAGATCATACACAAAATCATGTTTAGCCTCAGAAATATTTAGGTGAATGCAGTGTAAAGAATAGACAAGTCAAGACAGGAAAACAATCATTTTCCCAAGCAAAGAATATTGGATGCTCTGATCCCTTGAAGTCTGGATAGACAATGGGATCCCAACTAAAATATACTGGGATTCAATATTTTACTGCCAGTTATAATTTTGGTACTTTAATCAGGGAATAGTTTGGATTGGAAGAGACCTTAAGGCTCATCTCATTCCACACACACAATGGCACACACAAAGACAAAGGCAAATTTTATTTTTATTTTTCAAAGAACCTGAAAGCCATCTCTAAGCCCCATTCCTATGCACACAAGCAAGGAACAGAGAAAATCAGAATTTGGATTTATCATGTCAAAAATTGCATTATAACTGGGTTAACCTGCCTCATCTTTCTAGCAAGATGTATTAGACAAGAAATTTGAAACGTTGTGCTACTTCAAATAATCATGTTTGTGTGGAGTTGAAAAGCACAGGCACAGGTTTGACTTCTCTGAGATGCTGACTTCAGCAGAGCAGCTGTTACCTCAATGTTTGGTGGTGACAAGGACTCATGATTTTTTGCCCTGTTGATTTTGTTTTGAAAACATTTAAGAGTCTGAACGCATTGGAAATCATTGTTGGAGGAGGCCAGCACAGAAAGGTTTGTGCTGAGTAAAGGCTGTGGGAGCTCAGTTGGTTTAGCCTCCAGAAGAAAAGGTTAAGGGTAATTTAAATTCAGTTTTCATTGCCATGTAGGAAAGAACCCCATGTAGAAGACAAAATAAGGCTCAGGGCAGCACAGCTAAGATGAGAGGCACACAGGGGAGATTTCCACTGCATCTGTGTATTAAGGAGAAGCCTTCTCAAGGTCAGGATTATTAAGTACTGGAACTGCTCCCACAGAGTTGGTAAAATCACTCTCCTGAATTTTTTTTTTTTTTTTTAACTTCCTGACGAGTCAGGGCCCTGAGGATGCTAATCCAAGTGAAGTTAATCCCTGCTCTGGATAAACACAACCTTGTGTGTTCTTTCCAGTCTACACAATTCTGTGATCAATCCTTGCAAATCCCCTGCATTTACAGAGCTCAGAGCCTCCCAAACCTGCGACTTTTTATTGTCAGATCTCTTTGTGTATGTTTCTTAAACATAAAACTGAAAGTAAGCTTGTTAGAAAATGATCTTCAGTCTATGGGAGATGAGGATCCCTTCCTTCTCATAGCTCTGAATCAGAAACCTGTTAATTAATTACATTACATTAATATGTCCAATGTTTGGTGTCTTCAATTCTCCATAATATCAGAAATAAAAGAGGGCTATCAAAATATTTCATTTATGTCCAACAGGGCTTCAGTGAAAATGTGAGCCTATTAATTAACAATGATATTGTATAATTAAAAACAAAATGCAATAAAGATATAAACATGCTTTATAATATATATCATGTACTAGTAAATATAATATCTTGAATAATATATTGTCTGACACGCAACACCAAAAGACATTTTAATATTCTCTGTAAAAACAAATCACACTGCAATAGATGTTTCTTTTAAAGCAAAAGGGAAGGTACAATGAGAGTTACACCATATACTGTGTGCTCAGCTGGATTTTTTTTCTTGCATTTAAAAAAGAGGAAAAAAAGCATTTATTACTGAGCCATATTCCTTTAGTCTACCTATGCTTACTTAATATGTGTTTGTACAAACACACATGCACTGCCAAAGGGTGAAGGTGTGAACAGCTGTCATTAATTCTGATGCAGAACCAGAAAAAGTTACTCCAGTCCCATTGACAGAGAATGTCAGTCCTTGAGGCTTCCCTTGAAAGTCAAATTGTGAAGCCAATAAACGATATAATTTTATATAATATTTTATATATTTATATAATATAATATAATGATGCAGTATGGTGAAAAATTTTCTATTTCATGCACTCTGTTGTCAGTCTTGTATGAAATGCATCCGTCCATGTGGGTGACACATATTGCCTCTGGCAAAGCAGAAAAAAGCAGAATGAGCCAACAGTTGTTGTTTGGGTTTTTTTTTTTGTTGTTTTTTTTTAGTTGAGATGAATCTATGGGAGAAAGGAAATATAATGATCATTTCAAAACATTATTAATTCAATTCTAATAGTCATGATTAAAAAAAAAAACTATTAAGCAAATTATCTTTACAAGGTTTGTACAATTAGAATGTTTTGAAATTGTCATGTTTGGTCTGAATCCTACAGAAAAATCCTGATGTCTCAAAGTCAGTTTTAAACTCTCATGGTTTCCAAAGGCATTCACTACTAAATGCTAAGCTGGTGGAAAAATCTGAGTATAAGATTGATCTAATTAGTTAGACCATATGAAAAATACCCACAAGCTTACAAGAGGGAGATGTTTTCTCAAAGGCAGGTCCTTTGGGCAAATCAAGACCAGAAAATAAATAAAAAAATTAAAGCGTCTGTTTCTGAAAATTCAGACCACAGCAGTTTTTAATACCATGAATGATTAAATAATTGGGAGAAAAGATAAAGGGTTTTGTAAAAGACAAATTTGCTCTGTATAGTCCATCTTGCTACAATTTTAAAGTTAGAAAATTATAATTTCTAATTATAGCCTTCCCTTCAACTCCTTGAATCCCTCCAGTTTCCTTTAGGCTATTTGGATATTTTTAGGATAGAGCTGTGTGTTGAATAATATAAGCCTATTATATGAAGTTATAAATTTTTTTTTCTTTTAAAAATAGAATGGTGAACAATAGAAATTGTATATTAACCTGAAGAAAAGTTTCCTTTATTATAATAACTGGCCCTATTTACTTAGGACTCTCTAAATGATATAAAAATTTTTACTGAGTACACTATTACTGTAATCAGGTACTAATCAAGACTACGTTTCTGAAAATTATTTTAATATTTCTAATAGCAACTGCATCTCTTCTGGGATTAAAAAATCCAAATGTGGAAAGATGAAATACACCTAAATCTGAAAAAAAAAAAATCTTGTCTATACATAGTCACGTAAATCTTGATAAAATATGTAAATACTGCTTGAAAAAAGGAAGGAAGGAAGGATTCCAGGAAGGAAGGAAGGATTCCAGGAAGGATTCCAGGAAGGAAGGAAGGATTTCAGGAAGGAAGGAAGGATTCCAGGAAGGATTCCAGGATTCCAGGATTCCAGGAAGGATTCCAGGAAGGAAGGATCAAGATTCTTCATTTTCAAAGCTATGAAGTCAAAACTCTACTTTTAGACTTTTATTTCTTCCTACAGAAAGGAACTCTGCTTGTTCAAGTGCTGTGATTTTTGAAACGGACTCATGTTTCAACAGCCTGAGTAATGTTTTGTCAAAATAGCTCAGACACCAAAATTGTCACATTTTTCCTCATAAACTCAGTCACTTAGGGCTGAGACAATCACAATTTTTTATGTCTTTCAGTATTTAAAACCTTTTACTACTTACAGACATTTATCCAAAAAACATCAAATTTCAGTAGTTGTCAGAAAAAGACTTGAGACTTTACATGAGTTTTAGGTAGAATTTAACATGCAACATTAATCTTGTGGACTGTTCAAATTTTTATTTTTTTGTTTGGTTTGCCTAGCTTTGATTAAATTAAACAAACATTTTGCTACAAATGGGTATTCTCTCCAGTTGTGATCATTATGATCACCCATCTTGAAAATAACTTGTATTGTTTAATTACATTAATAATGGAATTGAAGTTTTAAATCAGTGCACATGTAGCAAGTGTGTTTTTAAAAAAAAAATAAAAATAGAAGTGTTACAAATTAGGGAAGGATTGCTTTCCCAGAGGCCAGGCAGACAAAGCTGTTCTCAAGACAACACAAAACAGACTCTGCTTCCTCAGAGTATCCCTAAGCAGCTTAAATCAATTCTTTTTTTACAGAGCATGCTCTATCTGCTGTTCTTATTCACACAAAACATTTTATTTATGTAGCTGGCTCCATTGAATTGGGTTACTGGAGAGAGAAATATCTTTTAAACTAATAACTTGGAAGCAGCCTTTCAATAAAAGGGTTGCCTGTGTTTCCCAAACCAACGATCAATTTGGTTTAATAGCTCTTTAATTATCCGACATTTCTTTTTTAAGTAGAAGACTTACAACTCACTGAATCAGATCATAATTAAGTAAAAAAAAATATTTTCCAATGGTAATGTGTTTTCCTTTCCTCTCATTTCCCTTATTTCAGTTTTTTTTTCTGTCTCTTTTGTGGCTTGATCCAGTATATGTTCCCCTATTATTCATGTGACTTTAAATGTGGTCAACTACTAGCCTTCTGTAAAAATAAATAAATAAAGGCAGAGGTTGGTAATTTAAACTTCCTTCTCCTTAATTGGGTAGCTAATGGGAGGAATTTGAATTTGCTATACTGCAGGCACAGCTTTTGCACAGCTCTGCCAATTCAAATACATTTTGCTGGGCACTGGAATGTTGATACGGCCAAATTAATTGAAAAATTGGAGAAGTAAATTAAAAAATAATTTATTTCTCCGTGGAAGGGCAGACAAATAAAAATGTGCCTGTCTTGCTCCCCATGGCCCAGTAAGCCTTGGGCTATTAGCTGTTGCAATAGATTAAAGTTGCCTTCATGCTTTCAGCCATCCAAAACCATAGGATGCTTCCTCCTAAGAACTGATAAAATCAGAAGCTTGGTGAGGAAAATTCCCTGTTCTTTATGGCATTGATTTTTTTTTTCCTCCTAGTGCCCATTTCTCACTGGTAAAAAATTTCTAAATATTAAACAGTTAGTTAAAATATTAAACACTAGCAGTGGTGCCATCTGTCCAAAGAGAAATAACACTCTGTGTTTTATTACAGATGGGGCAGGTGTTCTAAACACAGAGGGAATCAGCCAACCCAGCTCTTGTAAAATCACAAGAAGTCCTGAGGAACATGAATACCCAGCCAAGGAAGAAATTTATGGAGTCTAAGATAAAGTTCAGAGTAATAGGCAATCTAGTTGAGGTGTTTAGCAAAATCAAAATCTTCTCCTAACGGCAAAGGAGACTGTTTTTATTTTAAAGCAGAATTCAAGTGGTGAATTTTCTCATTTATGGTTTGCAGAGGATTATATCAAGTGATTTCATGCCTTAAATTTTCCTCCTTTCAAATTTTTTTTTTTAGTTTTTCATTTTACTCTTTAGAACAAAGCTAGTTGTAAAATCTGACAGACTTTTTTTCCAGTGATGGCAGAACATGCAGGAATCTGCTGAGAACGTCCAATTGTGTCAGTCCAAGAGAGATGAGCTGTGAACCACTCTGATGACTCTCTTAATGAAGTCATGTAGCTTGACTCATCCTTAAACAAATGCTTATGACAACATCCTCAATAAATTAAACCTATCTGAAACTCCATCTGTCAAATAACTACGAAGTTCCTTGCCTGAGGTCAATCATTTTGGTGTCAGGTGATCAAAAAATAAAATGTTATGGAGCTGCTCAGAAGAAGCCAGGTAGATGGGAGATTTTTTTTCTGTGGTTTTTTTTGTGGGGTTTTTTTTTTTTTTTTTTTTTTTTTCTGGTTTGTTTGTTTTGCTTAGTTTTGTTGTTTTTTAATAAAGAAAAATCCTATGCATTATAATGCTTCTTGCTGGTAACATGCAGAGATTATGTGTCAATTGGACACAGTTAAAATCGTGGCACAGGAATAATTTTTCTTACCACCTGAGGGGAAAGAAAGATGCAGGAACAGGTTAGTCACCTGGAATATTTCATTATCTACCTCCTTAGACTCCGTGGGACGTGGGAAAAGAGATCAGAGGAGTAGTTAATTATTTCTAACTGAACATAAAAATGTGGACCAAAGTGGTCTCTGGAAGCCATTCCAGTACTTGGAAATATTCAGATCAGAATTGTAGTTGGCTCTCCTCACAGAATTTCCTCACACACAAATAAATAAGACTTTAGAAATTCAAACCTTATTAAGTTTCACTAGTACCAAAACCTCCTTTCCCCTTTGGCTTTCCTCTTCCTCTTCCTCTTCCTCTTCCTCTTCCTCTTCCTCTTCCTCCTGGACCAAAAGTAGAGAAAAAGAAATAAAAGGGGCTTCTAAAAGTGTTGTTGTTCAGCATTTCAGGAAATCATATTTAGGGGCATGTGATGGTGCCTTCCCCTTTCTGTTCCCCTTCCCTTATTCCTGCCAAATTAAATATCTCGTAATTATTATGTGATAATTATTATGTGATTTATTGGCTTCTGAGGTATTGACAGAAAGGAAAAGGAGTAGAAAACTTTGGTTTTGAAAGAGATAAAGTTGTACCAAAGATGAGTTAATCCCAATGCCAATCTTTGAGTTTAAAATCTCTAGTCTACTTCACTCTAGTGTATTTCTAAGAGGCGGGGGGCGGGGGGGGGGGGGTGGGGCCATGGGAAAGAAGAAGAAGAAAAAAGAAAAATTGGATTGTCTATATTTTATTTCCAGTGACTGCTATTAGGTCCTGGTGCATGTACTTTTGGGGACATTATATTAGACAGGAGGCAATTTTCCTTTGATCATGGGATATGGAATCCCAAAAATAAATTTCTCAATCTTTACCTCAACAAAAGTCATTAAGTTCATGGTCATTCTGAGCCCTGGAGCTCAAAAATACTTTTTTTGTGAAGCTATAGCTTCTTTTTTTTTTTTTTTTTTTTTTTGACTGCAGAGCTTCACATTTTTCATCTCTATGATAGCTATCTCTGAATTTAAATAAGCTATTAACAGTGTTTACCATTTTTCCCCAGAGGTAACATGAGCTAGCAGAGCAAAATGCTGGCTCCAGTGTCTATATTTCCATGTCCACTTTTAATAAAACGACTACTTAACTTCAATAAATATTTTCTTAATGCTTGTCTCGCGTTCCCAAGAAGTAAAAAGAGTCAGGCAAAAAAAAATTAATAGCACTCCATAAAAAGCATGAAATGGGATTAAGATGTTTGCTACAGGAACTGTTGCTAGCAAGTGTGATTTGTCTAATCTGCACATTTGATTTATTGATGGATAAATCAGCTGTAAGGGAAATGTGGTGAACTGAAATGGAAGAGTAAACTCTCCAGTTGCTATATGTGTCTAACTTCACGGCCTGGATTTATTTAGGAGGCCAGTCCAGAGAACATAAAGTTGTTTTTCAAGCTTAAAATTGCGTGGCTGCAATATAAATGTTTGATGGGCTGCAGATTTTGCTCGATCTGAGCAGCAGACAGCTCTCTGCAGTCGAGTGGGAGGATGGCAGTGCCTGTTGCTGATCCAGACGGAAAAATCTTTGTCGCCCCTGTGCCTACAACACTTTTCTCTCCACGAGCAGCACAGAGGAACTCCCACACTGTCTGGGCAAAGTGCCTCCTTGTTGAGAAAACTTAGTGTTTTATTGCTGTTAGAGGTGATGTGTGCACGTCCTCTCCCACCTCTCCTCTGTTGCCATAGAAAAGTTACGGAGTGGCGAGAAAAAACAGCAACAAGACACTCTCTTGTTTGGTGCAAGAAAGAGCAAGAAAGTGACATTTATTGAAGGAAGCCATGGCTTTAAATAAAGTACTTAGTGAAAAATAAAATACAGACAGTTCATTGGATAGAGAAAAGACACCTCTTCTCCCTGGCTTCCCCATGGATCTAGCAGGTGTTTGTCTCTGTTATAATTCTTTGTCTTATGTTTACAGTAAAGAAAAAGTCTCCAGCCTGGGAAAAATCTTGGCTGGAGCTGAGAAGGTTTCATGACCTAAAAAAGGCCTGGCTAAAAGAAAAAAAGCCTGGCTGGAATGTGCCTAGGCCTTCAGCAGTGTCCACACTCCTCCTTCCCCCAACCCCAGAAAAATCAAACCCGCACCTCTAGTAGGAGTGTTTGTGCCATCTGTCATTTTTGGATGGCTGATGTCTGCCAGCATTAAAAATAATAATAAAAAAATGCTCATAGAACACAATAAGAAGTTACCAAAGAAAGGTGGGGGGAAAACAGTAGGGATTAGGCTTGTTTTCTAATTCAGTATTTCTCAACAAGGAGGGACTTGTGGACTCCACCAAGAGGTTGGGGGGATTTGGCAGGGGATGGAGCCAGGACAGCTGACCCCAGCTGACCACAGGGATATCCCAAATTACACAGCGTATAAAGCTGGGGAAAGGCCTGGGGACACTCTGGGAATCAGACAGTTGGTGAGTTTTCATTTGTGGTTTTCATTTGTATCAGCCGTTTTTCTTGAGTTTTATTGCTCTGTTTGTCATTCCCTTTCAGCATCATCATGACTGCCACCACTGCCATTGTTATCAATTTTTTTTTCTCTGTTTTCATGGTTTATTTTTTGTTTAATTTTACTTGTTTTGTGGTTGCTTTGAGTTAGTCTGGTTTTTTTAATTTTGGATCAAGGGTTAAAGTGCTGGTGTCTCAACCCAATTATTCACTCCCCCACTCTTCTTCTCCCTCTTCTTTCTTCTTCCTTTTTTTTTTTTTTTTTTTTTACTTCTTTTTTTTTACTCTTCCATTTCTCATCCTCTGGTCCTGCTGGAGGGGGGGAAGAGTGAGCCAGAGGCTGTGACTAAACCGTGACATATAGAGACCTGATGAAAACTGAGACCTGAAATGGGAACAAATGGAGCAATTTACTCTTACTAGCATGAATAAATGCACACAGATATCTACTTAATTGGGTGTTACCATTCCACACAGGGAGCTTTGAAATCAGAAGACTCTAAAACCTTTCACAATAGGGTCTGCCAGCCAAAGGTGCACGTCAAAAATAGATGTACTTGGGAAAAGGAGCACAGAAAGGAGTGAAATGGTGCTGTCAGAAGTGTTTATTTTTACCAAAGCCATAACAGCTCTAGGAGTGAACCCCACTAGAGGTTTTCTACAGAAAACCCTGCAAATGGCATTTATAAATAAAGCTGTGAGGAAGAGTATGTTTGGGTAGTTTTCTTGTTATTTGTCTTGAACCTTACAATATAAACTTTAAGAGTTCTCTGAAGCCACTGTCTCATCTCAAAGCAATAAAAAAGCAGAATGTGTCTATTATTGTGTGCTGCTAATGTAATAAAAAGGAAATAGTCTTTGATGTTTTAAATGCTGGCTTTTTTTCTGGGTTTGGTTGTTTTGGTCATTTTCGTCTTTTTTCCTCCAAGAGATGGTAATTTTCTCTGGTTTCTATTAACTTAATGATACAATCAGAACAGATTGGAACTTCTGATTGGAGCCCTGCCCAAAAACTTGCGTTCAGACACAAGAACAACAGATAAGACAATGAAAACAATACTTAAGAAAGCACTGTACCCATAACCATTTTTTTTAAGTAACAATTTGAGTATGTTCTTCCTAGCAGATAAAAAAGATAGCAGAGATAGTTCTAAAGACCGAAGTTTAAGGGGTTTGTCTTTACTTGGATGTTTTTTATTTCATGTTTCTCTTAAGGTTACAATATAATCACTGCATTCTAAAAGAATACTGTTAATTAACATATTTTGAATGCTTGTATTAGCAAGAAAATACTTATTTTCCCCTTTGGGAAAGGTTTGGGGATGAAAAAAGCAGGTAAAACTATCTGACAAATTAATGTAATAAAAAATATCCAAACTCCAATGGATTCAATCCAGGAATAGTAATATTAGAGATAACTAGAAATAATAGAAACCGTTTAACAAACTGGTATTTTTTTTACGTTCTCTGGTTTTTTGTTTGTTTTGTTATGGCTTTTTTGTTTGTTTTTGATTTTTGTTTTGTTTTTGTTTGGTTTTTTGTTGTTGTTTGGGGGTTTTGTTTGTGGATTTTTGTTTGTGGGTTTGTTTGTTTTGGGGTTTTTGTTTTGTTTTAGTTTGGTTGATAAGTAATTTTTTTTTCCTAAATGCTTATAGATTAGACCAAGAATGGTGGAGTGGGCTCTGTAAATAGATCAGCCTGGATATATAATTTTTTATATATATATATATATATTTTATCTGTCTGCTAATTTATGCACTTTACTCACTGTAGCTCTTTCAGGTGGCAAAGTTCATTCCATGCAAATTTACACTCCCCAGCATCCCATTGATGGAGACCACAAGGGGACACAGACCAAATAAAGAAGAATTTAACATCTTTATTAAGTCAAGAGTGAGGAGGGAAATTTTCTGGCAGAAATTTGATGATATTTTGCAGGCATCCTACCATATAAAAAATTCCAATGCTGCAATATGAACATTATAGATGTGTTAAAGAGTTTTCCTAATGCATTCAATTATAAATAGTTATATATAAATAGTTATACACTTATAGTTAAACTATAAATATTTATGCACAAACGTTTGCCTTTTGTGCATAAAAGTTTCTGACTCCAGCCTGTTTCCCTCTTTTATATATATATTTATATTTAATAGATTTGTGAACAGAATAGTCCTATTAGAGTAGTGAGGGATTTCCATGTATAATCTAGAAATTATGTATATGCACACACACATATTGAAATTTATATTCTTTTTAACATTTACCTTAAGCATTGTGGGTATCAGAATTATTTTTTCAATGGAATGTAGAAAACCACAGCTTTACTTAAAAGTTGAAAATCGTTGTTGACAAAATTCACATGTTTTTACCTTGGTAGTTCAGAGAACTCCCAGCTGATTGGAAGCTGGTGATACTTTTTGGGAATGCTGCAGAGACCTGAGAACAATTATCCAAAATAATTCCACAGCTGTTGTTATCTAAGTTTTTAAATAATAGTAAATAAATGACTGAATGAATAAATAAATAAATCAGCAAGGTCATTGCAGAATGACATTACTGGGATGATGAAATGACTTTTCACTTTAAAATTAAAAGTGATGAGGACCAAACTTCCTACAGGGAACTCATTTTAAAAAGGTTCATGGTCCCTGTTTTAAAATCCTCTGAATTGCCCCATATTAGCAGGAAATATGTAGTTGAGTCACAGTAGATTTGATAATCCAACATTTAGTCACACTTTTAAGATTAAACTTTACACGTTGAGTAAAAGTTAAATAAAGTGGTTTTCATTTTAACTGTCATTTTGAATTTTCACTTTAAAGCACAAATACATGAACAATGTCTAGTAATTTTATTGCTGATTTTGAGAAAACTTTCTCCTGCAGATGTTTAAAATTAAGGATTTGGTTGCTTTGGGGCTTTTTTTTTTTGTGTGTGTGTGTATGTTTTTCAGATCAGATAATTTTAAAACCCCAAGGGTAGCTGGAAAACCATTAAGAATTCTTAACCATTAAGAATTTCTGTGTAAGAAAATGGGGTTGCTAGTGATACAAGATTTTTGTTTGCATGGGTAAGAAAGGGAGACTTTTCTCCATTTCATAATTTACACAATATTCCACTTGCCTAATTATCTTGGAAGGCATGTTTGAGGCACTTGAAAATGTTCAGGTGGTGGCTTGAAATTAGGGAGAAAAATAAATTAAGTGTTTTGTACAACTCTTCACCAAAAGGTTGTGACATTGGTGTTGCTGTTGGCAAAGCAGAAGCATCACTGTGTTGCTGAGATTGCCAAAAATGCCCATCAGAGGATCTGAAATGTGAGCCTGGATCACTGATTTGTTGCTTTCTCCTGGTGCATTGAGTTTAGGTCTGGTTCTGTGAGGCTCTGACAGCACAAATGCCAAAATTAAAATGTTGAAATTTAGCTCATTCAGCTAAAATGACCTGAATTTTTCTCCCCTACAAAGCAAGTTGTCCAAGTGAAGACATCCTACCTAAGCCAAGAGCCCTGGGAGCCTCCCAGCATCTCCTCAAAAGGAAGATACCAATAACAGGAGATTTGGGTTTCCAAGGGAGAGGTAAAGAAGGGATGATGAGTTTCATAGAGGGAATTGCTTTGGGATCACCTCGTGCCATTCACTCAATTGTTCATTTTTAAGAGCAATGCATGCTGGTGTAAAATCCCTCTCTCATCTTTGCCCCTAGAAAAGCAGCACAATTTAATTTTAGAAATTACAATAAAAATTGATGCTCTGGGTTATTTGAAAAACCTTTAATGCTTGTTTTTTGTTGTAGCATTTTTTGAGTTCCTCTGCTACACTTGCATTGCTGAAAGCATCTTTGTGGCTCTTTCTCATGTGTATAGTCATTATTATGTGCCATTTCCACACAGATTTAGATTTCAAAATAGGCTGGGGTTCATTTTTTCACCATAACAATGTTCTGCTGGCAGCAGTGAATATACTTGAAATTGTGTTGTTGCTGAACTCTGTCACATCACTCCTGAAAACACTTCTAGTAAACACAGGAGAGAAAAACACTTATAATAAGAATAAGAAATAAAGCTTTGCCCCCTCAGCTTGACTTATTCCAGGATTGCATTTAAAAGAGGACATACTTATCTTTTTAAAAGAATGTATTCATGTAGATAAAAATGTTAAGCATTTAGAAATTCAATAGAGTAATTATCCATGGAGTACGTAAGATTGAAAATCTGAAGAAATCTACCCCAACAAGTTTGAGTTTTCAGATCTTTGAGAGACTATCTTTTAACAAAACATAACAATTTTATTTATTTTAAGCATCTTTACTCCAAGTTGATGACAAATTTTAAAATATAGGCATTCCTCTGGGAAAAAGCAAGCCAAATTAAACAATTACAGAATATACTGTAGAATATGTATATAATTATATATGAATTTAAAAAAAAAAGAAAATATGTTGTACTGAAGAACTCTCTTACTTCACATAAAGATCACATTTCCCTCTTTAAATAATAATAAAAGTGTTAAATATTTACTTATTCCTTCACTGAGCATAATCTTCTGAAAGAAAACCATCATGTGGATGAAATCCTTAAATCAGGTGGGATTTAGGAATTAATTTTAAATTTAAAATTCTCAGGGCAAACTATGAGAATTAGTAAAGTGTGCAAATAATTGATTTTACTTATTACTCCACACAACACAACAATTAAGTAAGCAGCACCTGGAATGTTTCCATGTGTTGCAAAGCTCTGCACCAACAGAACCGACCATTAATATAGGAAAAAAAAAAAAAAGAGGTTGCAGGTCAAGACTCACTGGAATTAGTAGAAGAATCTTAAATTTTTAGAGGGAGGGGGGGCTTATTTGACTGTTGTTTTTTGGTTATTTTTTTGTTTTTCTTTTTTTCTTTTTGTTTTGTTTTGTTTGGTTTGGTTTGGTTTTTTTGGGTTTTTTTTTTTTTTGGTTGTTTTTAGTTTTTGGGGTTTTTTTCATTTTTTGTTCCTTTTTTTGTTTGTTTGTTTGTTTTTCTATTATTTTTCAGGAAAAAAAAAAAAAGAGATTCCTCTCAAATTCAGCTGCAGAAGATGACTTCTAGCACACTCCCAGTGATGAGTTTTATGTGGATTGTCCCATCCTGCCAATTCGTTTTAGGTGTATGGCTAATTTTTGCAAACAGCAGCTAATTGTTTGGCTAATTGCACTGTTCTACACAAGGAGTTCCTCAGTTTGAGCACAGGTGTCTGCCTGATAAATGAAGCTCAGGGCAACGATAGGAAACACACAAAACAATAGCTTTTCTTCTTTATCAGCTCCTGAAGACTCTCAGTGGCTTTTACATGGCATGAAATGGCAGTTTAATTTCATATTTTCTTGTGGCTTTAAGCAATTAGTAGAAAAAAACTCCCTAGTTTCACTAAGTTATGACTGTTATTTTCTCCAATTATGCCAAAATAAATACATTTTCTTCTTATTAAGCATGAGAAAATAGAGTATGTATTTTACAAGAATACAACTGACATTTAAAAGCAGCTAAGCAATTCCTTTACTGATAGCTGCAGTCACCAAAGCAAGTAAAATGTAACTTCTAACAGGAATGGTTAATAATTAAACTTGTAGAATTTTGACATCAATATTAGTTTGAAATCAAGGGGTACAATGCAACAGAGGGACAGTACACTGGCAGACAAGTCACAAATTAACTTTGTGTATCAAAACATCCCTTTTGCCATCCAATTCCAACATGTCAAGGGTTGTACTCAAGAGCAGGATGGCAAGGTCTGATTCCCATGTGATATTTGTCATTTTGTACAGAATGGGGACAGGAAAAGTTATTTTCCAGCACAACCTGTTCTAGCAACTAATACTCATTCTCATGAGACAGTCAAAATACCTTTGGCCCTAGAAAATGAATTTTTTTTAGGTTCCTACCAGACTGGAAATGAGAACAATTTTCATCAGCTTGCTTTGCCTGAAGGATTCTTGTATTTGCATGAATGAATTATATATATAATATATATAATGTTAAAAAATAAATAAATATATCTGCATGGAAACAAGAGGGTTTATGTGAGTATTCTCAAATTCTGGCCTGTAATTTGTACACATCAATTTCTATCCACAGCCACAGTGGGAGAATGAATTAATTTTATCACCATAAGATGTTTTCTCTCAGTCCCAGTGGTTTTGGTACAAATGTAAAACCCTGTTGACATCAGTTGAATTTCTCTCCATTTCCTATCAGGCACACCACATATTGGCAACCACACATCCCTGCTCTCAAAAAAGCTAATGCACAGATGTCACCCTAAATAATTTTCAACACTTCAAGAGATTAGAAATTAAGTCATATTAAGGCTTTCATTTATTATTTAATTTCCTCAGCAAAAGTTTTGGTGTAGAATAAATTGTGTCAGGCTTCCTTTGTGGTGGAATCTGTTGCAGTAGTTAGAGACTAGTGCTAATGTATATTAAATATAATTCTGATGCAGAGATAGAAACATGGTAACAACACAATTTGCCAGAAAAAAAGCAAGGACTGAAGTCTGAACTAATTGCATCTTCCTACAAATGCACTACAGATCAACAGTTTTATCTCCCAGAATCAAAACCCGTGTCCCCTGACAAAAACCAAAGTCTATTTAAGGCAGCTCCAATGAACTCGAGAGAATTCTTTTTTTTTTTTTTTAATTTTTTTTTTTTCCTGCAGTCTTCTCAAACTGAGTGCCCATTTCACAGCTGAGTTACAAACCCCTGAGCAGGCTACAGGGGAGCAGGGAGAGGCTTTCATTTACACTGCCACCAGAACACAACTTTAATGCTGCTCCTGCATTTAACACCTTCCACCAGCTCGCTGGAGCGTGAGCCCTGCCGTGCACATCACCTGGGATGGAAAAACCTTCCCAGAACAGCTCCCGGGCGATTAAAAATGAAAATAATTTCTTTTATTGCAGATGTACTAATTTATATTGTGCCATTAGTATCAGCATTTCCATTAACTCACTGAACAGACTGATACCAGACAGGATGTGAGCTGAGCTCCTTCTCCCCCTCCACAGTCTTCCCTGGATTTTTATTTCTGTAGCATCGTCAGCTTTCAAGGCAAATATTTTGCAGTGGCAGTAAATGACATAATTATTTCAGAAACACATAATTGCAAGGTGTGTTTCAAAGCCTAATTTTCCCAAGGATACAGGGGGAAAAATAAAAATTAATTTGAAAGATTTCATGCGTCTCTCCTTAAAGACAGTGTTGGTTAAAATAATTTTAAAACTTGCACATGTTGAATCTTGCATTGATCTACGTCTTTTTTTTTTTTTGGTCAAGCTGTTTTGAGATGAATTCTCCACAGAAATTAATGGGAAGTATTGCAAAAGGGACAGGAACTTCGAGACAGGAACTTCCCTTTTTTCCCTTTTTTTAATGAGAGGTAAGATGACCCACTAAATGAGATTGAATATGTGAGGAGATATTGCTGGAAATTAATGGAATGTGATAATATAAACAATTTTTTTTGTAGTTATCATATTCATCTAGTTCCTGTGGAATACTTACATACTTTTTTTCCTATAAATATGATTTAACCACAATTAACAGCAATAATTTAAACCAAAAAACCCCCAAAGCATTTCAGTCTTGTGTGAACTCTTTTATGGAAAATTAGACGTTTATCAAGACAATGTCTTTTTATTTAGATATTTATTTTTCATTTAGGCTTCATTTTGTAAGCAAGGAATCATAAATATCACTCTCAATCCTTTTTTGTTTTGTGTTCACAAACCAGCTTTATTGCTCAGGAAAATGGATATCTAAATGAGTTAATCTGTGAGCATTTTAATAAAAAGCAGTGTTTTCATTCTTTATTATTTAAAGAAAAATGCTAGGACACTTTGATTTCTCTAAACTTCCCTGGTGCAAATACCATGGAAAATTGCTCTAAATTACTCTTTAATTAGATGAAAACATAGGAACAGAATTATGTAACCAAGGCAAAAAATAGATTTAGTAAGTTAAATATGCATTCATGGATTTTATGTCTGTTTCCAAAATGCACTCCACTGATAGCTCAATGAGCGTTGGTTTTGGTATGAAAGTCAGGAATATGAGTTAAAGGGATATTTAAATTTATTGAAAAAGAATCTAAGTAATAGTGTGTGGCAATGTAATATGGTATCTTATTGGGGTTTTTTGCTGGGTTGGTTTAAATTTTGACTTGGTAGATCCCACAGCCTATTTTTTTCAGCATCTTCATTTTCTCTGAATTTTTCTTTCTGTTTTTAAACTCATCAAGTCTGAAGGTCAAGCTAAAAACCTTTGGTATTTACACATTTTCCCATTCTGCTTGTGGAACATGACTGCTGTAAGCTCCAACGTGACATTTAAGGGGAAAATGTTTAAAATATATTATAGCTTCCTCTCACACTGTGAGCCCACGAAAAATGTATTTCTTCTGCTGACCAGATGGGAACCCTTTGTTGTTTATTTTTAAAACCCAAAACTGAACTAAAATCCCATCCAAACAAAATTTACAATGCTCCAAATACTAAGAGTACCACTTAAGCAACCTCAAAAAAGAGATTTGTTCCTGCTTTGGCCTTTTATTTACATGATAATTTTAACAGAATTTTGACTTTTGCATTTAAAACTTATAACTGCCATCATACTCCTCTTTCATGACAGAATGACCTTATTCCATTCCACTGAATACCAGAGAGTTAAGATGAAATATCTTCTAAATACCCATCCATGTCTACCTTTGAAGCAAAGTAGAAAATATTTTCCTAAAATATCAAGTAATACTGTGTGTTGAAAGAAAATTTTGGAATTTGTTGGTGGATATGTTTCCCTTTTCATTTCTTTCAACAATAAAAAAAATTCAATTAAAAAAAAAAATTGGGAATATAGACCAGGTCCAGAAAGATTTACACCAAGCTGTCTAAACCAAGTGCAAGGTTTCTGCTTGGAAATATTGGAGACTGAAATACCAAATTTTACATGAAAGCTGTTGGGCTTAATTGAGGAGCCATGAGGATACAAACTGAAATGAGCTGCATGACCCAGGACTTACATTCCCTTAATTCCATTTGGAGGGGGAAAAATATTATAAAGTCAAAAAGCCAATGCCTCATAACTGACTGGGACAGAAACTCCAGCAGATCAATAAAAATGCATCAAGGTAATAACCATAGATCCTAAACACTACTAAATGAATAGAAATAAGGCAGAGTAACGCAGATAAAAGTTTTTTGCTTTGGAACATTTGCACAAAGACAGCCTTCCTCAGATGGTTGTCACTCTGCCAGCTGTGAGGTGATATGAGAGACTGTAATTTATTATTTTATTAGCTTTTAGAGTGCTAAATTGGTAAGAGTAATCCATAGCTTATGCAAGAGAAATTACATTTTTTATGTACCTTGCTCAGCTTGGTGGCTGAGAATCAATTTCTCTGTGAAACAATAAATACTAGGACAAGATCCAAAAAGCTTAAAAGGAATTTTAAAGAGGATAGGAAGGCACACAGATAAAATTTTTCTTCAATAGGAACTGATTTTCTTTTCTCCCCAATGGAAAAATTAAATCTCAAGGGATAAATCTTTCCCTGCCTCATTTTGAGCATTTTTTTGGGTCTTTTACTTATTTGTAGGTCTCATCAAGTGGTTATTTATGTGGAATATAATCAGAATTCAGATAGACGCCATAAAATCATAGAATAGTTTAAAGTTTGAAGGTCATCTATTGCAAACTTCCTGAAACTTTTCACTCTCCCAGGTTTCTCCAATGTTCCAACCCATCCTTGGACAATTTCAGGGACCCAGTGGCAGCCACAGCTTCTCTGGGCACCCTGTGCCACCATCACTGTAAAAAAAAAAAAAATTCTTCCTCCTGTATCTTTTTTTTTCCAATAACAATCACCTGTTTTGTTTACATCTTCTACACCAGGTGCAGAATTGCTGTCATTTATAAAAACCTCATCCCCACGACGTTTCAGAAACTGTCTTTTATCATAGCTTGACAAATCTACTTTTTGTGTAAAGCAGTCTGTATGTGAGTATCTTCTAATCTCACGAGTCAAGCAAAACTGCAAGGTTTAGTAAACCAGTTACTTGAACCTGGGGAACAACATAGACACCTCATTCTTTACATGTGGATTTTAAAATTTATATGCTTAAGCAAAAAGTTGTGTTTTCTTCTGGTTTGTCCTTGTGAGGGCAGCAAGGAAGTCAAGAGCAGTGCTCCAGTGTTATCAACAACAAAACTGGAATATCCTGCCTTTGGAAAAAAAAAACTCAAATTGTATCCTCATACTTTTTTAGATATTGTTTTCCCCTTATTTTCTGTTATCTCAGTGAAAATTCTGCTCAACTATCAATGTGCACATGCAGCACAAAATGCTTCTAAAACAAAACAAGGATTCAGACTGAGTCCATCTCTTTCCATTATTTTCCTGGCCATCTCTTTCACCATACAGTGCACATATATTATAAAATAATCACTGCATATTTGGGTACAATAATAGCACCCCTAGTATTTAAATCTGAATAAAACATTAAATTTCATGGATCAGATGTTGCAAAAAGGAACCTTCAATGTCTTCCATAAAGATATAAAGTAAACCAAGCTCCTATTTTTTTTACAACTGGTCAGTCTGTCAGCATTTTCTCAGGTGCCTGGTATGACATAAAAGGAAAAAAGACCATTGAGGCACATTCATCTTCAATGTAACTGCCTCCAGTGTCACACAGTGTACCAAAAAATGTGGATTTTTTTTTCTTCAAAGTGATATTACCCTGCGTCCAGGCCAGTTATGTACCTGCAAATCAGGAAAATGGCTGGACAATGAATTTAGCCTCAAGCTATCTGCAGTGCAGCTGATACAGATTAGATAGAGACCAATGATGCCCAGAAGTATAATAAGGCATTATCTTAATCCTTAGAGGGAAAAAAAATAATAAATTAAAAGAATTTTGACCCATTACTCTAAATAGATTTGTGTGGGAGGAAAGTGCTGGTGACAGAATGTAGGATAGGAAACATAATCCAGAGAAACATAGAAAATCTCCAGTATTTAACCAAACCAGACCTTGGTTTTTATTTAAGATGTCAGAACTTTTGAAATTCTCAGCCATTTTCCTTTTGTTCCAGAAAATCTAAGTTATTTATACAGTTTGAAGCACTGAGATCTTAGTGTCCATAGCTGCCAACATCAGAAAATTCTCACCTGGTAGCAGCATCACAAAACTTATCTGCTGCTGTCTACAGGGGGAAGATGGTTGGTCCTCAGGTATTAAATAAATTAAAAAAAGAAGATTAAAAATGCTTTATTCAAGCAGGAATTTTTAGGATAGGGTCCTCAGTCATGAGCACAGCTAGGCTCTACTCCAATGTCATTTTGTCTCTGCTTGTGTAAAACACCTCAAAAGATGGAAAAGAATAAAATCCTCCAGTTCTCTGACACTCAAAATCCCTTTGCTGTTATGTTCCTATTCATGCTGTGAGTCAAATTTCATGAGCTTTTTTTTTTTTTGAAACTAAAGCAGAGTTATGAAACTGCACAGAATTGACCTGGAGATTGCTCAGGAGATGGACGCAAGGGAAACAACTGGGTCAGCTTGATGGGAACCTGGCAAGCTGCTTATTTAGAAGAAAGAAATCTGAAAGAAATCTGTTCCTGGTTTATTTAGGAAGAAGGTAAAATGTCAAATAATAGCCAAAAAATTCTATAATAATTCAATATATTCCAACTTTCATACTCAATTCCTTGAAATCCCTGGTGGTTTACAGTTCTCACAGAATTTCATAGAAATAGGTGAGTAATTTCTAGATCAAAGGCATGGCACAGGTAGGGATTAATTCCACCCACCTTCAGCTATCTACACATAAAATTGCTTTTGTAAACATTTTTTC
The DNA here is from genome assembly GCA_034336665.1 of Luscinia megarhynchos. Lineage (NCBI taxonomy): Eukaryota > Metazoa > Chordata > Aves > Passeriformes > Muscicapidae > Luscinia > Luscinia megarhynchos. The sequence goes on from CM067592.1 coordinate 71,548,401, forward strand.
TTTGTAGGGCATTAGACACCTGTGAATTCCAGTGTCCCTGGAAATTTCCTTTTTTGCCCTCTCATGCCATAGAAAGACCTGAACTATGTAACAGTAAATTACTTAAGCAGTTAAAAGGAAATCATTCCCATTTTGAGTTGTTTCAACCAGTAGGAAATAATAAAAGTCGTGGATAAATGGGTCTGGTTTTAAAAACTGATTTTTCAAAGAAGCTACACTATGCCAAATCATAAATCACTTTTATAAATCACAACCAATTCCACCAAAATCAACAGATTTTAATATTTCAGATTTTTTACAGATATCAGTGAAATCAGTTAAACATAAAGGTCTTACCTAATTTAAATTACAAAAGAGGCCTAAGTAAATGCCCTGGGTAATGGCAGAAGGCAATTTGAAAGTTAATTGATCAGTGGATTGTACTGGACAAAAGTTTTCAGTGATTTCTTGCAGTATTCTTCGATTAGATTTGCTGTATTACCTAGTGGAGTCTTTAAAGTGGATCATGTTTGGGTTTTAAAATATGTAAAAGAAATTATAGCAACTCTCAAATCTACACAGGGCAGAAGAAACCTCAGTTGTCAAAATAAAACAATTAAAACTGTCTCTTTAAAACCACACACTTTACGTTGTTGTGTTTATTGGTGTTATTGCACTCTCCTGTAAAAAACACAGAAATATATTACAATTAATTTCTGTTTCTATTTGACATTCCTGTCTCTATACAGCTTGCATGATCATTTAAGGATAAAAATAATGGCATAATTTCTCCATTTAAAGACCCCTCATGAAGGTCCATGTGTAAAAGACTTAATTGGCCAATTCATTGAATTTCAGATTCAGAGGTTTGGGATTACTTCTAGGATTCCTTAAGCATGGGCTTTTCTCCACGAGATTTGAACACCTGAAATTACTGAAATACCAACCCTGTCCAGCTTTGATGATAAATGCTGCTGAAAACACTAAACCAAAGGCTTTTTGGGGGCAAAATGCCCTTGAGTCTTTAAGGCACCAGGCTTTAATGATATGTAAATATTCAGATTGCCATGTCTAGATTAATCTGTGATAAATTAATTCAATATCAGTTCTCCCACAGCTGTTCATAACAATTAATGTGATTATTAATTCAGTAATGCCATATTCCTTTGTTATGTCAAAGTTGGTGTATTATGTGGGCAGGATTATTTTTGTTTAGCACTAAAGGAACAAAGTGTAAGCATTCATAATTTTACTGAGATTATAATTGCATCTACAAGTTTAAATTTTAACATTGTACAGTGCAGAATTTTGGGTTTAACTTTCCTAACTTTACATAGAAATCTTTACAGAGGGAATTTAATGCTGTCTTGGATTAATAATGTGCTGAGAAACAAGGCACATTAAAATTTTCCATATCAGGAGTTCAATTTTCAATTAGTACACTATATTAATTAGACATTTTAGTTAATTAATTTGTGTGCATTCTGCTTTCACCTGTGATGCTCTTTCTTCATTGTTTCAGTCTTATCTGCAGTTCAGCAGAGAAATTATCCCACTTTAAGGATTGTACTTAACTTTGTTAGAAGATGGAATGTAAATTACCTGAGACTACTGTGTCTACATTTCTATTATGTCAAATTGAAGTTCGTCTTAAAAGAGGTTTTTAAAAAGTCCCTACCCAGAGAAAATTATCAACTCTTAACTGTTTTTTTTTTTCTATAATTAACTGATTTTTTCCTGGTTTTTTTTTAAATCTCATTCCTATTTTTTACACCTATATTTATGTACATAATATGCAAAGGTGACTATTTTGAGAATTAGCACTTGAATCTTATACAGAGAAGAAATTAATAAATTGTCTGAGTAATTCCACTGCCAGGGAAGTCTTTTAATTAAAAAAAAATATTGCAAATGTTTGCATAACTGGGATATATTACTGTTCTTGCAGAATATTTTATCATGAGTGTCCTATTTCCCACTCTTTTTAAAAAATTTCCCTAGTTTAGTCTTACTGCTCAGCTACTTTCTGGGTTTAAAACCCTTTCTGGGTTTAAAAATGCAGCCACCCTCATGTCCTAGAAACCATTAAAAAGTTAAGTACCAGACTGAACAAGTATAAAAAATGTTTGCTTCTGTTCTGCGCCAGTTCTGAGTTTTTTCACTCTTTTCAAACTCCATTAAAGCAGCTACAGAATGCAGAACACTGTGGTGTGCTCTCATTTTCCTAATAGAAATGTCAGTCAATCATTCAATCACTCCAGCTCTGACAGCACATAACTTTTATATGCTCAAAAACACTGCTAATTTATAAGCCAATAAAAGAAAAAAACAAACCTTTAAAGACTGTTTCCACAAGGTCATATTTTTACTCCATATATGCTTTTAAAAAGTAAAATAAGTTATAAGACTTTTTTAGTGCACATTCAGATTTCTTTTCTGTATTCTTAATATAGTGAGGTACTACTACAACATAATATGATTACAAGGACTATGTATATAGTCACTAGACATATGTGCCAGTTTTTAAATTTACAATACTTGTACATTATGAAAACTACAAGGTATGTCTGTTAGGAGTGGCAAAAGATTTGGTGAATGATTTGTGAAAAGGAAAGGAAGGAAAAGGACAAAAAAGAAAAAAACATCAAACCCTCATGTTGTGAAACTACATTTTTGACATACCTCTCTGCCCCTCAAGAAAAAAAAACTATCACATTTCCAACGAAAATTCTATATAAACAATGAAGAAGCTTGAAGACAGCACAGTCACATGACTTAAACCATAAAAAAGAAAAATAGTTCAGAAATCATAAAAAAGTACTTTAAATCCTAGATATTACAATTAATGATTTCTGCTTATCTTTCAAAATAATTTTCTAAACACATTTCTTCTTTTTTTTAATATTTAATCCTGGTGAAAAAAAAAAATTTTTTTTTATTTTTTTTTATTTTTTTTCCCTTCCTTTTATTTTTTTCTGTTTTTTGCCTTTCTGGGGGTTTTTTTTGGGGTTTTTTTTTCGGTTTTTTTTGTTTTTCTTTTTTTTCTTTTTTTTTTTTTTTTTGCTTTTTTATTTTTTTTCAGGGTTGCTTCACTGGTAAGCAACCCTTTGAAGACAGACCACAGGCAGCCAGCCCTGTGGAGCAGGTGGAGCACACAAAACTCTGCAAGACTAAATGTGCAGGCATTGGCAGCTCTTGCAGCTCACTGAGCCATTTGGGATGAGCAATGAGCCAGACCTGGAGCCCCACTGAGAAAGATCAATAAGGAATGCATTATCATAGTTATTTCCAATGACAGGAATAATAATGCAATATTTATTTCTGGTACAAGGTTGTTTCAAGCTTCATTTTCCCCACCCCCCTCTTAATTTGGGGTGTAGTTCATTCTAGGGCAATATAGAGATACCTCACTGTGCTTAATACTATGATTCCAGTCAATCTAGCTGTTAAATACTTTTTTTTTCCCCCACATTATGTTGGTTAATTAAACTTTCTGTGAAGATGGTGGTAATTGAGTGTAAGGCTCCCATTAACAGCAGTAGGGACTGCAAGGCAGCAGTGGGGCTTTCCATGGTTTTATCATTTCTCTCTGTGACAAAAAAAAAAAAAAAAAAAAAAAAAAGAGAGAGATGGGGATTAAAACAAACAACTAGTCTGAAGCTTTATGTCAGATGAAACACAGAAAAAAAAATAAACAAGTTAAAAACAACAACAACAACAACAACAACAACAAAAAAAAACCAAAAAAACAAAAAAAAACAAACCAAAAAACCCCATTTCTCCAAAACTAGGAAAGAAACTAGATGGAAAATAAGCATAGGAATAATTCAAATGTTCCTGAAGGGACACTTTTTTTTCACTTTGTTTTCTAAGGGCTTTTATCTTTTGACTTTCAGTGAATTCATTAGATCCTAAACCTCTTTGACACCCTTTTAATTTTTTTGCAAAAAGTTAATTTGGCTGCCACTTTCCTATTTTCTGTGTGGTAAAACTGCTTTGAGGAAATCATGATACAACCTGTAAGGGATGAAGTTAAAGTCATAACTAGAACAAAAAAAATGAGAGCTTTCTATTCTCAAGTTCTGTGATTCTGTGTATATTTATGTTCACCTGAAATAAAGCACCCCTCATATAAATACCTGGAAGTGCAAAATCTAAAGTCAACATTTCAGCTTGGGAAAACTTCTCTACGCCTCCTAATTGTTAAAACCCTAATGGCTTCTTTATATACATTTTTTTCAGTGATTTTCCAAACTCAAGTTTGTTTTGACATGTTTATTGTCAATTGTCTTGATGTGTTTATCATTACATGTCAACCCCCTGTCACAAGGATGCAATTTCTTTTACAACTTCTCCCTGATTCCTTAGGAAGTGTTTTGACTTCCCATAAATTGGGAGTTCCTTTCAAGGATGGAGATATATATAGTGAATCACATTTAAAATATTACTGCAGAAGAGGCTCTGTTTGTACCACTGCTTCTCCATCCATCTGGCTTAATGTCGTGATCAGAGAGGAATTTCAAAGTCTATCAGCTAAAGTGGGATAAAGAACATTTTTAAAATGCTTGGCTGTTTACCCAAGCTGCTTGTCTCCAGCCTTTGCTGCTTCTCTCCTGATTTTTCCAGGTGGAAGCTTCTTTTCTGGCCAAGAAATAAAAATCTGATCTTCCTTAGATTTAAATTTGCGTTAAATACTCCAAATTTAAAGTTGCTTTTGTAAAAACCATCAGAATGTGTTGACCATCATAAAATGTTAAGCTCTGGTCAGATTATAAACTCTCCCTCTGGCACTGTCATTTACAAAATGATTGGATGAGGGAAGGGGCTGGAAAGAGGATTGCTCATTCCCAATTTATTATTTCTTGGTTAAATTCAGCCAGTGGGCAGAGAACCACACCCAGGATATGGCAGAAGAGCAGTTTTTAAATTAAGAATGCATTTTAGAAATCACAAAGACTTAGAGCAAACAGGTATTTGGGAAAAGAAATTATGAGCACGTTTCCATAGAATATACAAAATTCCAGTAAGAAAGTTCTCTTCAGTCATCCAGTGGGAAGAAAACTTGAGACTGTTTTCCTGAGATGTTCTTGAAAGTTTACCAAGTGCTTTGCAAACATTGAGTCTAAATGTTCTATCTTCTAAAGGATTCACTTGTTCTATTTTATAATTTTTTTTTTATAAATTTTATTATCAGATTTCTTAATTTCACTTTATAAACACCCAAATATTAACATTTATAAGAACACACAGAAAGTCATATAAAATTTCAAAGGTCACTTTTTTGAGAATAGGGAATATTTTGATGTTTGTCTGCTTGGCAAATATTCTGTGTTATTCCAGAGGGATGTATTCTCTTTTATTTATTTTTCCCAAAGGCAAATCCAGCTGTCTGTTTTGCATGGAATGAAGCCACAGAGTTTGAAGAAAGTAATAAACTTGTGAATACGTTAAACAAAGCTCAGTATCTACTCAGGTGCTCCTTTTGACTGCTACACTCTGTCAGGTAACAGGACTTTGTAGGTTCAGCTCAATCTAATAAGCATACTTACAGGAAAGAAGTACTTGTTTCTGTGCATTATTAAAAATTTGAATACCAACCCTTATTCCATTGTATCTATAGAGGTGAATTATGACTTTAAATCTGCCATTCTAAAGCTTCTTCTGGTATCTTGTTCTTGTTCCTGTTCTTGTTTTGGTTCTTGCTCTTTTTTTCCTTGTTCTTGTTGTTCTTTCTTCTTTCTTCTTCTGTCTTCTGTCTTCTTTTTTCTTCTGTCTTCTCCTTCTCCTTCTCCTTCTCCTTCTCCTTCTCCTCCTCCTCCTCCCTGCTCTTGTCCTTGTTCTTCTTGTCCTTGCTCTGAATTATATCGAATAATTTCAATAAAATGTCCTACCACTACCACGAAGTCTGAGAAGCACACAAATTATCTAAGAAGGCTCACCAAAGGTTCACAAAGTTGAAGCTTTTGTCTCAGCTCTAGAGAGTTTCTGAGGAACCATGGGCATTTTCAATAACTGACTGTCAAACTTTTAAAAATGTAATCTTCAACAATTCGTCTCTAGTAATTCAAAGTTCAAAATGTAAGTTAATTTCTTGACTTCTGAATATTCCCACTGGATGAATGTCCACATGAGAAAAATAAACCTTAAAGCCCAGCTGTGGCAAGAAATTAAGAAGGTGTATAAAGGCTGCAGTCCTGATGTGCTGGTTGTGCTGAATAACAGGATTTTCTAATCTGCTGCTATTGTTCTGGCACTTTGCAGTTGTTTATCTTCACATCTGATACATGCATACATATAAATATAAATATAAATATATATATATATATATATATATATATATATATATATATATATATATATGTATAGGTATATGTTTAAATAAATAACTGCAGCAAGAAACACAAGTACAGAAAGGGTTTTGATGTTCTGAATTGTATTTATTATGAACAATGCACTTGGCATATATATAATGGTTCTTTTATTGCTCTTTAATCTTAGGTATTTTATTGTATTATTCCATTATTTTTAGGTTCCCTGGTGTTTTTTGTCTTTTCCACACTTTTGTCCAACAGCCCAATAATTTCTACTATATTTTGACAAACGGTATACTTTAGAATTTCATTAATGAAGGGAAAGAAAATCACAATAAACCCCTAAATAGACAATACAGGAAAATTTAATTAAAATCACAATAAACCCCTAAATAAACAATACAGGAAAGTTTAATTAATTTCATATATTCTATTAAAGGTATTTTGGCAATCTGAAGATCAAGTCACCGTGTTCTTCAAAACAATAAAACAGGCTACAGGCCATAGGAAGAGAATGTGCATAATTTCAATTGTTTTTACTTCAAATTACGTACAGTAAGTGTATGAAAATAAAATAAGACCATAAATTCTAATATAAGAGAGCAAGGATATCTTTTGTTTATTATTTCTTTTTGCTCCTATTGAAAGAGCCTTTGAAATAAATCAGCATCTGGCAGGTCATACCACTGCATCTTGCTCTGTTAATAAAAAAAAAAGCAAAGATTCACAAGCAAAGAATCACGAAGTAAAGAGAAAATAACTTCTTTTATTTGGAAAAAAACATTTCAAACACAATAAACGTTGAACTCACCACCTGAAACTCTAAGAAATATAATAATGTTCCTAGCGTCTTTCGGGTGAAAATAAAAACCGAAACCAAAGCAAAATGAAAGGATGTCATTCCCTGCCCCTCACACACACACACACACCCTCTACCTCAGACCATTTTAAAACCTACACTTTGCATTCAATCCCTCAGAGAGGCTTCTCAGAAGTTACAGCCTATTTCTGAAGTGATTCTACAAAGTGACCAAGTGCCCCCAGTTTTAATGGACTGTATCAGCCTCGCAGGGAAGGCTGCTGCAACATTAACTCCTGCCTCTTAAAGCCACGAGCTGGAAAGGCTCAGCATTTGCTGACTTTCTGAAAGAGGACAGCCTGAGGAATGTTTTTATATGTCCCAAACCCCCGGCATCACCTCCACACGAGGATGTTTCAGGGAGCAGCTCGCTGAAACCGAAGCCAGAGAGAATTTCCTCCACAGCCTGCCTTTGCTGAGGATGCTAAATGTATATTTATAGCCTGTAATGGTCCTTCACCAGCAGCTCAGAGCACTGGAGGTGTTCAATGTTTATTTCCAGCTCATTTCCAGCTGCAATGAAATACCAGGGTCTCACTCACTTTAACGTGAGGAGTACCAAAGTGCTTTTTGCCAGAAATCAACTACTCCCAAAATACAGAAAGCAAAGGGAAATGTCTCAGTAAAGATTCACACAGCACAACTAAAGAAATCATTTGAAGTGTAACAGGTACCTTAATAGCCCCAAGGTATCTTGAATTTTGACCAGAATCCTTTGACTGAAATAGCATGAGATGCCCAAAACGTTATTCTGAAAAAGAATATAAACCAACCTTTAAACAACCTTTCACTCTTTATTTTTATTTTTTTAAAGTTCAGTAATTATTTAATTATAATGGAGTTTCAACACAAATTCAAAAGTCTCATGTGCTATTATTAACTGTGCAAGAAAACAGCTTAATAATAAAATAGCAGATCACATGTCATCATTTTAACAACAATCACAATAAGAAGTTTGGCAGGAGAGTTTCTCCTGCACTGAAATCAGTGCTCAGAGAAACAGAAATTTAAAAGGAAAATATGGGAGTGACAATATTGATGGTAAGAATTACACAAAAATATGGGGTTTTTTTCCCAGTGAAATCAAAGTCAGTAAATGAAGCACATCTCTCTCATTTCCTACAAGATAAACCTTCAAATTTTGACAGAGACATTATGTAGAGCATAATTTCCACATGAATAGCCCAGAAGACTTTTAGCCAACGTGTCACTCCACAGTAATGCTGTAGAATTATGAATGCATGTATAGAATCACTCACTTCCCAATTAAAGATTCAAGATAAATTAACAGATTAAAGATAATCTAAGCAAGGTATAATTTCTTCATAACCATGCAGACTTGTGAGGCTCCAGAACAATTTAGCTTCATGTACATCAAAAAGGAAAAAAACTATTTGTTCTATGTCCTTAATATGCTGAAATTATGGAAGAGTTCATATCAAATGAGCCACAAGAAATTAAAGTCAATCAGAACCCAATAATGCTCAGCTATGCAAATTGGATTATTTTCAGCATCAGATGAAGATGAGGATGGTGGATAAAGGGGATGGAGAGGAAATGGGAAGACATTTTTGCAGGATGAATTTGCTGCCACAGTTGTGACTGAACTAATGTTCAGTGGAAATATGTGGTATATAAAACACAAGAGACAGAGCAAGTGCTAGTCAGAAATAAGATGGGAGAATAGAAAAAAATAAAGAAAAGGAAAAGTAAAACAAGAAATTCTGCTTATATACAAATCCACTGAAAAATAAAGGATTGTTTTGATTTTTTTTTCTATGACAAGCTCTAATTTTCATATGGCTAAATTAATAACAATCATTGTCCAAAAGCATATCCTTCTCTCTGTGAGTACAAAATATAAATCAGCTAATAAAGAAAAACAATTCATCTTCATTTCGAGCAGAGTAAAGCCTCTTCTGTATCAAGAATCTCAAAGAGCCAAGATGGGAGAAAAAAAAAGAAAAAGGCATGCAATGCATTTTTAAATACAAGTTTTGATGTTTATATGTTTTTATTTAACTTTACTGTTTTTAAAAGGGTCTGATTCTTGCATTGCAAAGAGAAAAAAAAACAGTGTGAAATCAGTCTGCAATAAAATTGAAAATAAAAATTTTAAGCAAATATAAAATCAACTATTTAAAGCAAAACACAAGATATATTTCTAAAATCATACGAGAGGTACATGGTGGAATTAGGATACTACATCTCTTATATTTTTTTAACAACTCCTTAAACTGAATATTTTTCTTTTATTGCATCCACAGAACTTGAACACAAAAAATGTAGTTTGAGGGTAACACCAAAAGCACAACTTTAAAAAAAGCCTTTCTCTGATAAAATGGAGTCAGTTCTTTCACTACCCTCCTCTAGTTTTCCAGTGTAGTGAGCAGGAATGCTATTTATTTTACTTTCTGTATGCAGCTTCCCACTTAGAAGACTCAAACCTTTCTCATGTGGTTTCTCAGCACCTGGTTGCTGAGAAAATGAGCTGAGCTTCAAGTAATTAACTCATTCTAAAATATTTTGTTTCTGCTAAATAGTTTGATGGTTTAAAAAAATAATTGACAAAAAAAATTAAATTTTAACAGTTTTTACATTTTTAGTCAGAAAATCCAAAGAAACCTTTATATTAACACTGGTTTATTTCTAAAATATTCCTACAGGGACAAATCCACCTTTCTGAAGAAAATTCCTAATGTCTTATAGTGACAGTACACATTTTATATGTAGTCAACATTATCAACCAACTTCAAAGGAAGCCAAAGGAGACCAAACAAACAATTTTTGAACAGAAAAAGGAAGCAGTTCTTTCACTGGATGTTGTATTAGGTCCATAAAGAATATATAAATAACTGTTTTTTGTAGTTACCATAGACTTATAAGAAAAAATTTTGTTGACTGTCTTCTGGCCCTTCTCATTGTGCCCATATTGAAAGGCACAATTTTCAGTAATAAATCCAAGAAAAAGGACTTCTGAATATTTTAATGTCTATTAATGTGTAAGACCTTGACTAAAATTCAGAATTATTCCCTGCTACAGCAGATGTGGTGACCTGATCATAATTAGATCATGATTCTGTGTACATTAGTTGCAAAATATTTAAAGTTTGATTATTTTCTCCTACTTCATGAAAGACATTTTATTTAACCTAACCATGGAACAGCACACTACTGTCACTACTGATTAATACCACAGGTACTTATGATTAACTAAAGCTAAAAAGCTCTATATGTGCATAAAAAATAAGTAGATTCTGGACTCAAAGTATATTTTATACATTGAACATTAGATACTGTGCAGTGTTAATCTTCTCTGTTTCTTAAAAATAATCTAAATATATTTGTCTAAAAAATGCCATAGACCTGATATAATCTATCACTGTCTTGATCACTCAGACTGAGACATATACTTTATGTGAATGAAATAGCTCCTCAATATAAAAAAAATAAAATAAAATAAAATTCTTGTTCCCTCAAGTCCCTGGGGTTTCCTGATTCTGGAAATTAATTGCATTAGTCTACAGGTAAAACACACACTTCATCCTTTCAATCAATTTTGGTGTCGTGGTCTAAAAAATTAAAAAGAGAAAAATAGCTATAACACTTCTGCATCATACCAAACACATTTTAATCTTGCAAATAATTATCTTCCATCACAGCACTTGAAAAATAAATACTGAAAGCAACTGGAAAAAAAGTCCATCATGAGGGGTGCCAGCTTTGGAATGTTTTCTGTAGGGAATCTCTGGGCTTGATTCTATCAGACACTGATAAAGCTAAATTGCAGGATCTCCAGGGTTTTTTTTTGTTAAGTCCAAACTGCTCTATCCTTCCATGCTTGCAATTTAGGGTTTTTTTTTCGCTGCCTCCGACCTTTTCAATATAAAATCCCACAAATTTCCTGAAATTTTTATAACCCATTTGAACTCATTATTTCCTAATAACAGATTGACTCAGATATTGCTATTAAGGACTCCAATCTCCAGTAAAATTTCTTAGTGAAGTCAATGGCACCATAAAAAAAAATTATGACCAAAAACTAATAAAAGCTGGAGTTTCAGTAATGGCTTAGATCAATCATTTGGAAAGCCACCACCTCAAGATCTTTTCCAATGGAAATAAAAATGCACACTTGACTTCTATACCTTCTATAGGAGAAATTAATTTGACACCTGATATTTTTTCCTTAAAGTTGTTCTAGGCCTGGAAATGAAAATGAAACTTCAGATACTTTTTGGTAGAGAATAATGGCACTGAAATCAGAAAAGTGAGTTGCAAATGGGGTTGACAAATCTGTATGTAAGAGGAATTAACAGAATCTTAAAGACAGAGAAAGATCAGACAGAAAATTCAAACAATAAAATATAAACAACATACTATGAGTTTGATATCAACTTGAACTATTCCAAATTATATAATGAAAATATATAATTTGAAAGAGAATAACAGGCCATAGCATCCATTTCAGTGTGATCCTTTTATATGGAAACAGCATGTTTTAGGTATATGCCATACATTATTTTCTAAAACAGTAGTTTTAAAATAAATTATCAGCATTGATCACTATTTTTTCTGTGAGACAAGAAATACTACCCAAATTATTATATAACCAACTTACTCTATGTTATTGTCAATACCTATTTAGTCTTTCTCACTACTATTACTTTTGTTATGTTAAACAGCTATGGAAGAAATTTTAAAAATTAAGCTAAGACATTCAAGGGAAGACACCTTGACCTTTTTTATTCATTATTTTGGGCAACCTTAATTTCTGTTGTGGTTGTTATTGCTGTTCTACCTGTCAACTTTCCATCCTAGTTAGATAATTTTATAGAGCAATACCATTTTTCTTCACAAAAGTGCTTTGCAGTATTCACTCTTAGTTAATTCTTAAGGTGTTGAATAAGCATGGCATGCTTATAATAACATTCCAAATATATATGTTTATTTTCATAATATCTCATATTTCTTTTTCCTACAAGCACAGCAAAAAACTGGCAAATAAAATTTTAAAATTTATCCCTGCTAATCCTTGAAAGAAAGATGCATTATCTCTTTCACTGATTTCTTTACACTTCTGCCAGTCATACATTTCTTCTTATTCAGGATAGCCCATAGTGAATATTTCATCTTGGAGTTTATTGTTGTTTGGTTGTGTTTTTTTTCTGTTCAAATATTTCTGCAACCACAGGGAGTAAAAAAAAAAAGAGAAGAAGAGAAGATTTTCTGAAATCTTTCCTGGAAAAGCATATCCACAAGTGTCTGCTTACAGGGCTTGGCTGCTGTCTCAGGGTTCTAGGAAAATAAAACACAAGATAATTCTGAGGCCAGAGTCACCTGAGGAAAGCAGCTGCTGGCTAATGAGCTGTGAATCCTTAATAATGTTTTAATTTTTATTTGATATAAAAAATAATGGTGGGTTTACTTAACCTGCACTTGTAGTTAGCAGTGTTTTCCTTCTCAGGGGTGTTTTCCTTTGTCAGCCAAAGACTTTTGTCTGCCCTACTTACCTGAAATATAAAGGGATAAGGTTTGTTTAATAAAGGAACAAATACCATTGAGTAAAAGATTGAGTTTCTCTCCAATAGAAAGCCAGTATTTTTTTCATTATATAAATCTGATTTAGAGTAAATATTACTTGACATTGAACAATTATGAGTAAAAATCCCCCTAAAAATGAAATTTAATTGCCTCAGTTTGAACAGTGAGCTGAAAACAAAAATGATCAACTTGAACATGAGCGTTTCAAATGAAAGCATTTTCTTTCCCCATGGAAAATTCTAATTTTGTTTGGTGAAATTTGGTGATAGAAAAAGATTAGATTTAAAAAAAAAAAAATCTAAGCTAAGAATATTTCTCCAAGGCATTTAAATAAAAAGAAATCCATATATTTCAGGGCACATGGACTTAAATTGCATTCTTATTTGCTGCATGAATCTATCCAAATATATTTTACAACAGTCCAAAACCTCAGAAGCAGAAATAAAACAGCTGACCATTAAAAAAAAACCCAAAGAATTGCATAGGGAGAAGTTAATAGTGAAATTAAGCTGAAATGTGAACATTTCTAACTTGTTTTATTTCAGTATTTAATATGTCAGCTGTGTCAGACATGAGATTCTGCCTGTGAATGATGGAGTTTTATGTATTTCCTGGACACATAACTGAAGGACAAATAATTAAAAATTATATATAATAATTATATTATATTATATTATATTATATTATATTATATTATATTATATTATATTATATTATATTATATTATATTATATTATATTATATTATATTATATTATATTATATTATATTATATTATATTATATTATATTATATTATATTATATTATATTATATTATATTATATTATATTATATTATATTATATTATATTATATTATATTATATTATATTATATTATATTATATTATATTATATTATATTATATTATATTATATTTATTATATTATATTATATTATATTATATTATATTATATTATATTATATTATATTATATATATTATATTTATTATATTATATTAATATTTACATATATTATATATTTCATTTTTTTAAATTGCAGGAGAGTAGGGGTTTTAGGAGGATTGAGGAAAGATTGAACATTGGTGAGCTGGAAATGAAAGATTGTCTCAGACACAAATGCAGGCACAAAAGGTGGAAATCAACTCACTGCACATTTGCTGTATCTATGTGGCATAGCATGCAGGTTAAAAAAAAAATAAATAAAAATTGTGCATCTTTGAAAAATCCTTCTGTATTCTGCCTTGAAACCAAGAAAGTGGAAGCTGCCAGCACAGACATAAATTTATCCTTAACAGTTATGGGAGAACAAACAGATAAATAATTTAGAACTATATTAGTTGTGACTTTTTTCTTCTCTCCCTGTGAGAGAGAAAACATTTTGCTGCCCTTAGCTCCACAAAGTGTCAGGTTCCTGTAGGCTTTGAAGCCATGGATTAAAAATAACAAATAATTCACTGGTGTGCAAAGTCCTGCTAATGTGAAGATGGATCTTCTGTTGCAGCAGTTCTCTATTCTTCTGTTTTCCCCTGGGTATCTGATATTGACCCTTCTAAACAGATGGGAAAGGATATGAAGGAGTTTATGGCTTAAAGAGCTCTGCATCTTAAAATATAGAAGTACTTGAATCCTCCAGGCAAAAAGTTGTTTCTACAGAGTGCACATTCTAAAAGGTTTTAAACTGCTTTTTGCAGTTCAGAAATCCCTGCATTATTCTCTAGCAACTCTGTTCTTGTGTAGCTTCAGCTGCAAAACTGCATTTGTCTTCCTTATACACTTCTGAATTTTCATTACCCTGTGAAGAATAATTAAATCACAAAGCAAGCGAAGCCAACTCAGTGGTGAATGAAAAGCCAGAGCTGCAAAACAGTATCAAAAATTGAAACTCAACAGTTTAGCTTTAGCAGCTAATTTACTTAGTATCACCCTAAGGCATCAACACCATTTATCACTGGTGCAGTATCCTGGAATGTTTGCACCATCACTAGGAGCAGAAGTGGTAAATGGGGGAAAAAAAACTACCACCAAAAAACAAACAACCAACCAAAAAACAAAAAACAAAAACAAACAAACAAACCCAAAAAACCACACAAACATACAAAAAACCCCAAACAAACAAACCAACAAACCAACAACGACAAGAAGAAAAAAAAAAACAAAACCAAAATCCACAGAAATTCAAGGAAATACAAGGTAAATATTGCAGTGAATCAGCAAATACACAGAATTTGCAGCTCTGCATCAAGATCAGTTTAGAATTAATCAGAGCACATGTGAGGGTCTAGGTGAGGAGCCATGATCACTAATGAAATCACCCAAGATGTGGACATGTCAGTAGTTTTGAAAGTATAACAAAGCTCAGCCAGGATTTTGCAGGGCAACTCAAATATTTGTGTGCAACTACAATTTTAAGAGGGCGAATGAGGAGTTTATAAAGGCAGTAAAAGAGAGTGGCAGCTGAGATTTTGCAAGAAATCAAGTTTTTCCACAAGAGCATATTTTAAATACTTGAAGCCACTTAAAATCATCTCTGTTGCTGTTCAAACCAGCACAAAGAAACAAGCAATACAAAGGCAAGCAGGAGGCAATGTGCAACTGTTAGACAGGGCTTCAAAACTAATATGAAAATTCATTTTTTTTAGTACTAGCAACACACACAAAAAATGTATTTCCATAGTATTCTGATTTGAGTGATCAAATCTGAGGTTTGAAAATGCCAGTGAGGCTCACAACTGAAAATTTAGGGTTTTGAAACAACTGGCTAAAATTATTTAGCTCTTCTATTACTGCTACACTTCAATGAATAACAAAAAGCATAAGGGACTCATTGAATAAAGGGTGCAATGATTTTATTTAATTGTTCTCTCCCTCCAAAAATTTTTAGTAAAACTAAACATATTTAGCTGAAGTAAATACTTCTATTCTTTTCACTTTGTTAGTATAAAAACCAAATATGAAAGCAAAACAAAAATGGTTTTATGGATTTAAAGTAACAAAACAAATCAATCCTATCTATTAATTTTAAATTTCCTTGCTTTGGTGGTGTTAGATAATATATAGTTTCCCTCACTAGTCTTTTTTCAATCTAATATCACTGCCTGATACAGTTTAAGCTGTACATATATATTTCTACTATATCTTTTACTCTACCCCCTTAAAATATTTCCCTTTGTTAAAAAGTGTTTGCAACTTATTGAAATGCAAATGGAGATAAACATTTAAGTATCATGCAGACGACACTACCAAAAATATGTACATATTTTAAACTGTATTTTCAAGATTTTCTGCTTCTGGAAGTGCATCTCTGCTCATTTCAGGAAAAGAAGCAGTATTAAACATTTCTTGTTTTGTGGAAAATGTCATGTATTATCAAGAAAACTTGGCTGTTCATCACGATTATGGGAGCAAAATGTAGTGATTCTTTCTTACTGAAAATCATAAATTCTCTCTCATTTAGAATAAGTTTCTAACTATCATCAAGTGATAATTTTTCCTACCTTTGATGATGAAGATGTCAGGCTATATTAATGGTCCAGAAAATTCCTGCCACATTCATAAATCCACTTGCCTGATAGATTATCATGTACATTAAGCTCAGTAAGTTGTTTGGGGGTTTTTTGGGGGTTTTATGAAACCACATTCAGCCAAGATACACCCTCAGCACAATACAAACCTAAAAAAATATTTCATTTTACTATCTTTTGACAGTTTCAAAATAGTTTCTCTTGTCCCTGGAAGTGCAACAATATCTTTAGTTTTATTTGTGCCCATATTTACATAATTGTTGGAATTTAATTTTGCACTTCATTAACACCCCCAGCCCATCCTAGTATTCCAAATGAGCAAAAACTCTTCACATTTCCTTTAATCACAAACACTCATTATAAATTTTCTGGGTGATGGGGTATATCTGAAAATCAACATAATTCCAAAATGTCTAATTTACACCCAACAGAGTTCTAAATTCTCCCAATCATGTTTATGCAAATGTACAAGCACCGAAAGAATTAATGTAAGGATTTCAAATGCCTTTCAATCTAAATTTTCTCACTGAAAATCATCACTGAAGTCATCACTCATTTCCTTTCCCAAAGTGTGGGTACCTATTTTTTGAAAATACACATCTTTTTCTTGCACATCGAGATCTCAGAATATTCTGTGTTAAAACACATTTGTTCAGCAGTCCTTCTTTTACTGAGTCAATAAATTTGCTCCTGCTGTATTATTTTTAACCATTCAAACTCTTTGAACTCTTGTTGTTTTTTTTCCTTTTCTGTTTGATTGTGCTGCTGTTTTTTGAGGGGTTTTTTGGTTTTTTTTGTTTTGTTTTGTTTTGTTTTTGTTGAAACAGAACACATTGATAAGTCAAATTACTTCTCAGTACGACATGAATGTTTCAATTTCAACTCTTAGCCAATGGAAAACTTTCTAGACTCTTCTGGCCTGGATTTTTGAAGGAGAAACGGAAAAAAATATCTACACCGTTGAAAAGACATGGAGATCAACAGAAGCTTGACCCCTAAAAATTGATGGACCCTGATGCCCCATCCCTGGAGGTTCTAGGCTGGGTTGGAAGGAACTTGGAGAAACCTGTTCTTGTTGAAGGTGGCAGGGCAGGGGATGAAAGAAGGTGATTTTTAAGGTCCCTTCCAACCAAAACCATTCTGTGATTTTATGATCATCCACCAATGGTGTTAGGAATGCTGGCTAAGTGACTGAAAGGATTCTATTTCCTTCTTTCTGGAGCCATGGAGGACTTTCCAGAAGGCTGGAAGAAGTGTAATGGACAACCAATCTACAAAGTGTCAAAGAAGAATCCAATCAATTTGAAATCCATCAGTCTTTCTTCAGTCCCTGGGAATGTTCTGGAACGAAACCTCCTGAGGGTTATCAAAAGTCAGAGGAAGCATATAACTGGGAAAAGCAAGCATGAATCCACCAAGAAAAAATTCTACTTGACAAACCTGATCACCCCTCATGACAAAGTCCTCTATTTGGTTGATGTGGAATGAATAGTGACCATTATCTTGATGCCTTGGATTTTCAACTTTTTATATTTTATTGTAAATTGCTAAAGCATGGCTGTAGCTTCTTGCACATTCCCTATCTTTCTTCCCTACATTTAGGAATACTAAGCTGACCTTAAAAAAATGTTCCTAAAATACTGCTTATTCTTATTCCAAAAAGAGAACTACAAGGAACTTCTTTTTTCCAGCCAGAATCTGGACCAGACATAATAAAAGTAGGGCAAAAGAAACCTCTGGACTGTTTCCAATGGGGCAGAACCCCAGGAATTAATATCTAATACATTAACCTTTTAATTGGACAACAAATGATAGATATACTACTTGATTAAGCTTTCAAAAGTTGTAGAATTAATGTATCATGTGCGATTTTTGCCATATTGTGTATCTGAAATCTTTCAAGTAAAGGCATGTTTTATATCCACTGTAATGTTTTTGGGAAGTTCTTTTCTATTTTCTAGGCAACTGGATTCTTCTAATGCTTTCAATACAGTTTTTTGCAGCCTTCTGCTAAAATAAGTGATTGTTTATTTTCTAGGCAAGGGGTCTGTGGGGTGGGTGGGGGACTGGCTGACAGGCGACACAGGGTGGGGGGAGAGGCTCATAATAAACAGATCCTTTCCAACCTGGCAGACTGTCCCAAATTGGGTCCCCCAAGCATCCATATTAGACCCAATATTGTTTATTATCTTCTTAAGTGATCTGGATGATGAGATGAAGCACACCCTGTTGAATTTTGCCAATGATACCAAACTATGTGTGGAAGCAGGCACTTTGGAAGGAAGACTCCAAGAAGGCTGGAAGAGAGGGGGAGAAAAATCCACTATGAAGTTCCATTAAGTGTGTTGGGTTGATGTGGCCAGAAATGTTCATTCTGTCACCAAGCTGGGTGGGGTAGTGATTCCTTAACTCCATGACATTATCTGCTCATGGGCAAGCTTCAAACCAGCTGGGCAATCATCTTTATCTTCCCACAGCCCACCCTCCCTCCAGGAGATATCTCCTGTTCATGGCCAGTGAGTCCAGGGCATGGCTGATAAAATTCCATCATCCCACTGGGAGATGCTCCAGCCAGGGCAGGAGCCAAGCCTTTCCTACCCAGATCAAAACTGAGATTTGGGACACCAAGGCACCTTCTTTCCACTGGATTCCAGAGGAAAGCCAGACCTTTGCACACCATCCCTGGAGCTTCAGAGGAAACTGCACCTTCCACAGGAGCACTGCTCCAGCTGAACCACATCTGCCCCTGCAGGAGGATGCAGCCACCATGGAATGGGACTGCTGCCAACACCCTGACTGCCTGACGGGTGTCAGCTTGGATTCTGACTCTGGCAGTGTTTGGGATTGTTCTTTGTCATCCTGCATTTCTATTGTAATTTTGCTAATAAAGAACTGTTATTCCTAATTCCCATCTCTTTGCCCGAGAGCCCCTCCTTAATTTCAAAATTATAATAACCTGGAGGGAAGGGGTTTACATTCTCCATTTCAAAGAGAAGCTTTTGTCTTTATTGGCAGATACCTGTCCTCCAAACCAAGACAATAAGCACAAGTGCAAAGCCCTGTATTTGGGAAAACCTGTGCAGAACAGGCTGGGATCCACCCAGCTGGGGACCAGCTGTGTGGAAAGGGACCTTTGTGGAAAGGGACCTGGGGAGAACCTAGCTTGAAGGAGTGAGCAGGGTGCTCCTGCAGCAGGGAAAGACAACAGGATGCTCTGTGGCATCAGCAAAGGCATGTAAATAAGAGGCAAAGATGTCATTACCCCACTTTGCTCAGCACTTTTTGGGTCACACCTGGAGCACTGTGCCCAGGTTTGGCCCCTGCTGTGCCAAACAGGTGGACAGGCTGCAGAGGGTGCAGAGAAGGGCACAAAGAGGATCCAGGGCTGGGAAATCTGGTGAGGGAAGGCGGAGAGAGCTGGGTTTGTTCAGCCCTGAGGAGAGAAGGCTCAGGGGACACCTCCCCACTGTCCCACTGCTCAAAGGGTGGCCACAGAGGAGGAGGAGGCTCCCTGTGCTCACGGAGCCACGTGGAGAAGAAAAGGGGTGAGGGGTCCAAGGGACCCTGGGGAGGCTCTGGTTGCACACAAGGGGAAGAATTTTCACCCTAACAATCAGCCACTGGAATAATCTCCCCACAAAAGTGATGGATTCCCCAACATTGGACATTTTTAAGACTCAGCTGCACAGAGCTCTGGCTCATCTTGCCTGGATCATGATTTTGCCAAGAAAGTTTGACCCAGATGATCCTTGAGGTCCCTTCCAACCTGGGACTTTATGAACTTGCAAATTCAGGAATATTTGTCCTAAACAAATCATAGTTGCGGAACATTTGCTCTCTTTATGTTTAGACACTGCAAGACAAACAAGCCTGTTGCTGCCATGCAAAGAAGAAAACAAATGGAAAACAATTTAAATTTTAATATAAAGTTAGTCATCATGTATGATGGAAACCCCAGCAACTGAAAGTGCCTTAAAGATAAGAAAATTTATCACCATCTAGCAAAGCACATGAGAAAGTCAATATGATTTCTTGATGGTTTAGTTCCAGTAAAATGAACTCACTTTAAGTATACTTCCTGAAAATATTACCTTCCAATAGCAGAGGCTGCAAAACCATTGACATATTAAAGACACGAGGAATAGGAAAAGTCTGTGTTTTATGAAGATTTATAAATGATGTATTATCGTGGCATCACATAGTGATGCATCAGTCGATCTCTGTCAATGATGAATTGGGTTCTTTAATCAGTGCATTTTTATTTAAGTATATTACAGAAAAGAAGAATTATTTATAAAACAGAAACTGACCATCCAAAACTTTCTTTCGATCCTGGTGGGGTAAATATAGTCTTTTCTTTGATAAATTTACAAATTTGTATAAGAGAGAAAAAAATAAACAAAAAAGATTAATGAAATAAAGTGTAATGTTTCCATGTTATCAGATAGCACACTTAGAGTTCAAGAAACTATTTAGTTTCATCACCTCATATTTAATATTAATCAACAGTGTTTTTGCCACAGCTTTCTGCTTTTCTTTTTTTCTTCATAAAACTATTTTTAATTTAACTCTTCATTTTGTCACATAAGTGGGCTTTAATTGACATTTTAACTATATAAATCTCTGAAAAGGATTACATGATAGCAGCTTTTTCATTTCAAATTTGACAATTAGCTTCACATTTCATATATAGGGAGTTTACTTTTCCTTATGCACTTCTGTTTTCAGTTTTCCCATACAAATTACCACATCAAAAAAACCTCAGTCTTTAATGTATCCACATTATGTGTTCTCTAAATTAAAGGCCCCTTAGGTTGCACAAATAAAGATCATAATTTATCTGCAGTTTCCTTTGTATATCTGCAAAAGGCATTTAAACATGTTTCTAGCAAGCAGCTACCATGCATTCACAAAAATGAAAATCTTCTGGATTTCCTGCAATTTTTTTCTGCATAATATATTTTCCATTATGTGATGAATGTAAAAATCCTCAAGTACATTACAAATGTCATGGTTTGGCATTTTATTTTCACCTCACATTTTTGTAGCACAAAGTAGGTGACTATTTTTTGTTTCTTTATGTGAAGTCTTGTTTACTCTTTTAAAAGCCTTTGTTGTTCTCTGTATAATGTACAGATCACCGTTTTCCTGGGCTTCAACAGATCCTGCCTTGATCTGCATCTTTATTAATGAGCTGAATAATCAGGCTTGGCATTTCTTGCATGAAACAGTCAAGTAGGGATGAGTCATAAGTTGCTTATATGTTATATTAAATCTTATTATTCACAAAAAATTAGGGCTATTTAAAGATCAAGAGGGTTAAAAATGCTTTGAGGCTACATAAAATATGGCATAGAAGAGCTAAGAATGAAAAAGGTGACTTATGATATATTGTAATATTATGAACTGAGTAATACATTATATAATTGACAATTGTACTTGTACAAAGGTTTTCCTCTCAAGAGCTGCTTTTGTTTTGGAGCTTCTTTCAAGTTCAAAAGGGCTGCCAAACTTTACAATTTCACTCTTGCAAAAGGGATTGTGGAAATTTCAAAGTTCTGAATCTAGTTATAAACATATTGGGAAACTTTTATGAGGCCACCAGAACAAATTTAAGACATGTAAGAGTTGAAATGAAGATGTTGGGAACTGTCTGGCGTCATCTGCTATGCTGGGAGCCAGAACTGTGCTTGGGTAGCTCACAAAGCCTAACAGACCAAAATAATTTCATATAATCACAGAATGGTCTGGGTTGGAAGAGACATTAAAAGCATCCATTGTCATGGCAGGGACACCTTCCAGTGTCCCCAGTGTCCAGCCTGGCCTTGGGCACTGCAGGGATCCAGGGGCAGCCACAGCTGCTCTGGCAATTCCATCCCAGCCCCTGCCAGGGACAATTCCTGCCCAAAATCCCACCCAGCCCTGCCCTCTGGCCCTGGAGCCATTCCCTGCGTGCTGTCCCTGCAGCCCTTGGCCATTGTCTCTCTCCATGTTTCCTCAGCTCCTCCAGGCCCTGCAAGGCCACTCTGAGCTCAGCCAGAGCTGCTCCTGTGCAAGCTGGACAATCCCAATACTCTCAGTTTTTCTTCACAGTAGAGCTGGTCCATCTCACTTTGTGGCAGAAAATATCTCCTGATATCCTGAAGCCAGACCAAACCACTTGGAAGGCTGAGGATGAGGGGCATGGAGCAGCTCCAGCTTCCCATGAGCAATGGCACATCTTACATTTGGCTGCCCTGCTGCAGATGTTACCTGCAGATGTGCTGCAGCCCTCACTGCCCCCAGAGAGCCACCAGCACTCTGAAGTCTGGGTAGACCCCTGCATCACCAATCTCTACATTTTGTTCATTTCACACTGTTTAATTGCTCCTAGATTTTTTTCCAAGTCCTGCCACGTGACATAATTGTGAAATCTGTGACAGAACTCTCTTTTCAAGTTTCCCTTTGTTTCCCTTTATTTGAAAAAGCAGTTCACATCTACCCTCTGTCTGGGTGGATAACTACCTCTTATTTTTCTAGCATCTTCTGCCACTTTTATTCTGGCTGTGGTTTGGACATGGGGGCACCAAACATCACCTTCTATCTCGTTCATCGCCTCCCCTGATTGCCAAGCCCACACGGATGAATGGCAGCTTTTTTAGGAATGACGTCCAGCAGTTCTTCAAATGGATTTGTTCCTTGGACACTTCCAGGCAATCCAGAGACAAAACCACATAATCTCCTCCTCCTGTCCTCTGCTTTACCAAGTGTAACAGCTCCTGCACAGGAATAGTGAATATAACTATTTCATATGGAAGACAAGGGAGTATTTTCTATCCTCTCCATTTTTCCATGAGTCTTGATCCAATTTCATTTTAAGGGATCACATTCTGCCTTCCCTCTCCTAGCCCCTAAATTCAGCCCTGAGCCCTCTCTCCACATACATGCCCTCTTTGTGACACCAACAAACTGGACTGGTAAGGTTTTTCTCTGTGAAACTTGCTGAGAAACAAGAGAAAAGCCCTTCTTCTATTTGTAAAACTCAAGGGGTCCCCAAAATACAACTAAAAGCAAATAGGAGTATCCAAATAATGACCTCTTTGGCTAGACAGCTAATGGAAATTTAGGCCTGTCTCAATACACCATTAGACCTGTACCCCCAAGACCTTTATTTTATTTCACATCATGAAGAAAAAACCCCACATAAATATCTGAAGTGGTTGATCCCAAAATTTAAAAAAAAATTAAAATCAATGATATGTTCCCTGCTTTATAATGTTATGACATTTCACACAGTGATTTTCATATTTACTTTAATTGTATCCTTTTTTACTGGTCATATATTCTTAGACTAAAATTTAAATACTGAGAGATTATTATTTCAAGATTTTTAACATTTTTTTTTACATTTTTTACAATTGTTTTTATAAAACTTTCCTCTGCAACACAGCTACCAAAACAAAAAAATACACTTGGGCTCTGTAACATTAACCTCCATAGGAATCAGACTAATGTTTTCAATTTTTCAAAGGGTTTTGTTGATTTTATCAACTTCCCTGCAGAAGTTAAATAGCTTGGTTAGTTGCTATTTGGAGAAAAATGTGTTAGAGGGTACTCTTCTGCTTTCATTTAAAAAAAAATTCATAGGATCTCCAAGGGGATATTTTTAGTTTTAAACTAGTATGTGTATAGGTCAGGTCTAGATTTTTTTACTACAGAAGGAGAAGCAATTGATATTTCCCAGCAATTACTTTGTCTAATGTGTAAACCTATTTCCATTAAAAGATTTTCACACAGTGCCATTTTCCTGACATGTTGTTCTTATTAAGTAAATACTTAAAACCGTTATTTGTTCAAATAATCCCTATACCTGCTTTTTTATGTCCTTTCAGGAAACTATGAGAACATTCATTCTCCTGTTTAATAACATGCAGATATATTTTCCAAGTGTCTCACAGTAAATACACGTATGGCTTTATTTATTTTCTCTTTATTCACTGGTTTCTCAAATACTTTCCTGTGATTCTGTTCACTTGGGCTCTTTTTGGGATGATGTGGGGAGAAAATTGTACCTTTTCTAAAAGGCTTCTTTAAAAGTTTTCCCCCAGTTTTGTTCTAAACTTAAACAGGGAGTCAGCCTGAGCTGTATTCCAGGTCAAGCAACCATTACTGAACAAGACCTGTACCCCAGCCCTCGGCCTTGGGAGGCATTTGTTCGAGTTGTGGCCGTGCCAAAAGAAAAAGTTCCAAGCAGTTATGGGATTGCCCATGTTCATGCCTCATACACATTCCCAACCCTCATTTTCCACTTGATCAGCACCACTCCCAGCCCCTAGAATGTTCTCCCTTCCCTGTATCCCCACTGGCCCTCAACTGATGCAGTGTCCCGCCCAGCCTGCCCCACTGGACCCTAATCTCAACTCCACCCCCTCTTCTACTTCACATTTATACCCTGGACCTCCCTGCATCCTGGTCTGCTACTGCCAAGTCCTACAAAGACCTTGTCCCCTTGGTTAGTGTGTTTGGATTTTGTTTTCATTATTATTAAAGTATTTTATGTTGCCAAGTCACGGTTGTTACGCCACTCTTCTTTTATTTTTACCACGATTGCCCTAATGTCAGAAGAACCCTAGAAAGTATTGTCGGTGATCACCCTCAAATCAAATTTTAATTTGCTCTCAAAATGTATACAAAGCAAAACATCTTTCAAGGCCCTGACCATTTTTACTGATGGCTCTGGGTCATCCCACAAGCCACTAATGACATGGAGGGATCCCAAGAAACAGAAATGGGAATCTGATGTCCAGGTGGCTGGCTGAAGGATCACCACAAATTGCAGAATTAGCAGCTGTCGTCAGAACCTTTGAAAAATTCCAAGAACCTATTAACATGGTCACTGATTCTCTGCCCTTTGTCGCTGGTGTAGCTATGACGGCAGAACATTCTCTTCTAAAGGAAGTCTCCAATCCAAATTTATAAAAATTGCCTTCTAAACGAATTCATCTCATCTTCCACAGAAAGCAACCTCACCATACGATGCATGTGAGGTTGCACACAAATCTCCCAGGAGCCATCGCAGACGGGAACAGGAGAGCAGAAGCACTGGTCATCCCTGCGGAAACGACAAACGAGCCAGATATCTTTGCTCAAGCAAAGACGTCCCACACTTTTTATCACCAGAATGTTCCTGCCTTAATAAGAATGCTCCGCCTCACAAGTGAACAAGCCAGAGCCATCGTAGCCACCTGGCCAAACTGCCAATCTAACCAGCTGCCATCCTCAGGATTTAGGGTCAGCCCCAGAATATTAAACAATTGCCAAATTTGGCAAACAGATGTGACTCATTTCCCGACATTCAGACAGGAGAAATATGTCCACATGTTTCTGTGGACACTTTCTGAGGTGCAGTGTTTGCTTCGGCCCACACAGGTGCATCAAGCATCTTCTCCTAGCGTTTGCCACCTTGGGAGTCCCAAAATAAATAAAAAGAAATAAAAACAATAGCACAGTCACAATGTGTCAGGGCCCTCAGTGACAGGGACACAGTGATGCTCAAAGTCCCCTGTGACATCCCAGAGCCCCGCCCTGGCTCAGGGTATTTAAGGGCACTGCAGGGCCCTGGTCTGGCCAGTGCAGGACAGTGGCTGTGTCCCAGCACCCGGCTGTGCACAGGATGTCAGACATGGAGCAGGACGAGGCAAACCCCAATTCCCAGCCCACAGAGAGCCCAGGGCTGGAGGGAGCAGCAGGAGGAGGCCGAGAGGGGCTCAGTCAGGGCGAGGAGAGGGAGGAGGGGCCTTGCATGGGGACATTTTGTTTGTCAGGTCTGACAGTGAGAGAAATGGACAACTTCCAGCAAGGAACTGCAGGGGAAGCCTGTGCTGAGCCACAGCTGTGCCAGGAGATGCCCGCAGCCCCCAGGAGCTCAGTGATTGCCATGAAGGCCGTGAGCCAGAGCTGTGCCAAGAGGAATCCGGGAGCTGCTGGGATTTCTCTGACTGGAGTCACGCAGCGAGCCAGAGCTGTCCCAGGCAGAGCTCAAGTGTTCCCACAGTCTCGGACTGGGATGAGTGCAGGCTGTTTCATCCATGAAGATTGGGCACAGACAGGAGGTACTGCTCCCAGGACACAACCTCACGCTGCTGGGCTGCGATACAACCAATTCTTACAAAAGAAAAGAAAGATGAGTTTAAAAAGCATTAGTAGTAAGGAAGAAAAAAACCCCGAAACCCAAGAAAAGCACTGAAGTACCACAAAAACTACAAAAATGTCTAATGACTAAGAATAGGCCTACTAGGAAGAACCACTAGAAGTTGAAGTAGATGAAGGAGAAGTAGTACTACTAAAGCATAAGAATTAGAGTAGGAATGAGAATAATGGCAAGAATAGGATAATAATCAGAAAAGGAGTAGAAATAATAAAAATAATAATGAAAATAATATGAAAAAGCTTAAGAAAAAGTGTGACAAAAAGCTTGAGAATTAGAAACAACAGAATAAGAAGCAGCAAAATAGTAAGAAAAAGGAATAATAATAAGGATAAGAATAAGAATAAATCAGAATAAAAACAGATGTCACAATGATGTGTCAGAGGCAGGAATGTGACATAAACACACTGAAGGTCTTGCAGCAGACCCCAAATTTATGGACTTCCATCTCCTCATACAGATCAGAAGCACGTGGTTCATCCTCACTGCTTGAACTTGTTGCACCCAGTCAATCACAGCCTGAATCCCCCCCAGCCTGGGCCTGCTCTCCAACAGGCCTTATGGGTTCCACTTACATAGTTCAGGTTATTTACATAATCAATCCCATTTCAGTTTTAAAAATGAGATTATTTATAACTGTGAGGCCTTCAGGCCAGCTGTAGGCCACCACAGGGAAAGGAATGGGAAAAAGCTTAAGTAAAAGAGTAAGAAAAAGGATAAGACAAAATACATAAGAAAAATTACAAGCATAGAAGAAAGCATAGGAAAATGAAATAAAAGGAAAAATAAAAGGAATGAAATAAGAATAAGCAAAAAAATAAGAATAGGCATGAGAATGAGAATAGGAAATACAAATAAAGAATGAGAATAAAAAATTTGAATAGCAATAAGTATAGGACTAAGAGTAATTATAAGAACAGAAATAAGAAGAAATCAGAATAAGAAAAGAAAGAAAGAAAGAAAGAAAGAAAGAAAGAAAGAAAGAAAGAAAGAAAGAAAGAAAGAAAGAAAGAAAGAAAGAAAGAAAGAAAGAAAGAAAGAAAGAAAGAAAGAAAGAAAGAAAGAAAGAAAGAAAGAAAGAAAGAAAGAAAGAAAGAAAGAAAGAAAGAAAGAAAGAAAGAAAGAAAGGAGTAAGTAAAAGCTTAAGTTA
This sequence comes from Luscinia megarhynchos, assembly GCA_034336665.1. NCBI lineage: Eukaryota > Metazoa > Chordata > Aves > Passeriformes > Muscicapidae > Luscinia > Luscinia megarhynchos. The sequence continues at coordinate 71,575,951 of CM067592.1, forward strand.
ATTGTAAGAAAAAGCATTAGATAAAAACTGTAATAAAAAGAAAAACAGATAATCAAGCATAAGGAACTGCAAAAGAAGAAGATGAGGCAGAAGAAGAAGATGAAGAAGGAAAAGGACAAGGACAAGGAAAGGGAAGAACATTAGCAGGAACAAGAAGAGCAAGAAGAAAACAAGGAGAACAAGAAGCAGGGGCAGTGAGGACGAGTCAATCCCTCCAGAGCCCCAAACACTCCCCAGGCTCGTTGCTGAGGCCTTGCAGCAGAGCACTGCACGGGAGGCAAAGTGATGCCACAGATGCAGAATGTGCTGCAAGAGACTGAGCCCGGCTTCCCCCAGCCAGGGCAGGGACCTGGGTGTTCCCCTGGCCCCAGAGTCTGTCACTGTGCTGAGCTCCATGTTCTGGGGGACCCTCGGCACCAAGGAGCCCTGATGGAGAGAGGCACTGGGACACCTTTGGCAGGCATGGTTATGGCTTGTTAAAACACCTTGCTAAATTAAGAAGCAACTGCATCTTAGTCTGTAAAGGAAAAATTGAATCTGAAGAAAAGTTGTTGCCATTTTCAGGCTAAAAGCAAACACATTTTTATTCCAGAAAGGAATACTTACAGCAACACCTTGTTGAGACAGAGCTTTGCTTTGGGTGGTGATGCCTTTATATCAGGCCGAGTGTGGGTGATGTTTAGCTTGTTTCCATCTGTATAGGACTTTAAAGCCCTGCAGGTGGGAAACTAATACCTACAGAACAGAAATTTCCAGATGAAATCATACCCCACTGTTCGTTTTTCACATTTCCTTTGATTTCAGCCTTTTCCTGTGGATTTGCTCTGACAGAGAAATCCTGATTCTTCTGAAGTTTGGTCTTTTAATCCCTCAATAAAGGCAGATTTTCCCTTCAGACACTTAGCCTCTGGTTATAACATCAAAACCAAATTTAAAAAAAAAATTGTAATACCTGAGTAGTGTAAATTATGTTTTCTCAGGATGATCTTAGAGCTATCTAAAGAGAGAGCTAGTAGGAAAAAAATTCAAGATTCAATATTGCTTTTCTTGCCAGAATTTTTTACCTATTGGTTATCTAAGTGGTGTATTTAAACTTGTACTCAGGCCTCCGAAGGTTCTTCTTTCTAAACCATATTTAACAATTCCATTATCTTTGCATTTTTTTTTCGCTGTGTCCTGTTTTCATAGCAGTCACCCATTTTGTTTTACCAGCGCTCATTGGTGCAATAAATTCTGTATTCTTTACCTTTACAAAAAATATTTGTTCTCTTTGATCATAGGATGTCTTTCCAACAGGAGTCACCATGAATAATTGTGCTTTTTGATAATGCTTTGTTAAAGTGAGTGACCATATCATGCAAGAAAAAACAACATAAAATACATCTCATCTCTAATTATATGGCATAGGAGAAAAAAACCGGGAACTGCAATAGCATATTTACAGAACCCAAAAGTTTTACAGTCTGGAACCACAGACTAAAGCAAAATTAAAATGAAAAGCACAAATTTTTATTAAACTGAAAAAATAGATTTTTTTTTCCCCTAGAAAACATGCTGCAGCAACAGAAATATTTCACTTAGTTTGAAGATTAGCCCAAGTCCAAGGAGTACAAAACTCAAAATTTTTCCAAAATATATATATTGGAAGTTACAAAAAAGGAAAAGCTTAATATATATTAACAAAAAGAATCAGGTAATACAGATGCATCATTTCTTTTACTTGAGAAGTAAACAGAAGAGATCGAGCAACAGCCAAACTATGCAGAACAGCTTGCTACACTTTAATTAACCTTTCAATAGCATGGGCATTTAATTTATTGAACTTCCCCAGAAATCAACAGTAGCCTTAAAACATACTTCAAAGGGAAAAATAGTGGCCCAGGAGCTACATACACATCCTTCTAAGTATCTGCTTGGCTGGCAGTCTGGAAATTGCCAGCTTCAAAGGATTAAAGCTTTATTTGAGGATCCTAATTTAAGGTGTTACTGTGGGATACAACGGTTATCAGTGGTCATGCCTTCAAATAAAGCAGAAAGGTGTCACTAGCCTTTATTGACAGCCCCATGAAGTGTGAGATTAAGGCAGCCTTTGTGATTCTGCTGCAGAGCCCTTCATCCCCTTGGCTCCCACGTGGCTCTGAGGGACAGCACTTTTCTGGCACAGTAAAACATTTTGGGTCACTCTGCACCAGGGTAGTTTAGGAGCACGTTACCCTGCTTGGCACAAAATTCCTCTAGGCTCCAATCGATATTTGTAGATTAGGTGTTTCTTGGAAACATTACAAAGTTGTTTGGTTTTTGTTTTTAAATTTGACTACTATCCAAAAGGGAAGACAAGGTGCAGCTTTCAGATCTAATAACAACAGCCTGAGGAAAAACGTGGGCACCTGAACACAAAACATGAAGTGGCTGAGGTTACCATCAGCATTCAAAAGTTGTTATTATGAATAAGCTGGCAGTTATTGTACAGAAATATAATTTGCACTTCAGTAAAGAGAATATTTGGACTCTTAAGTCTGTGGTTCACGCCCTTCTCCTGCCTAAGAAAGCTGAAGCCTTCTGCCTCTCATTATTATTACTATTATTATTATTATTAATAATAATATTAGTAATAGGTTTATGGGTGCAAATGATTGAGTTCTTACCTTCCCATTTGACTAAACTACACTTTTCTGTCTTCATTATGTAGGTCAAACCAGAGAAAATAACAGAAAATTCTGACTTTTTTTTTTTACTCACTGTGGGATACCATAATTTATTGCCAAGGGTTAAAGATTAAGAGAGTGACAGAAAGTTAAAATGAAGGTGAAAGCTCTCAGAAAACTGAGACAGTGAATCCTGTGGAACTCACAGGCAATGTGGCAGAGAGGAGAATAAGTTGAGAGCAAGTCAGAGTAACCTGTGATATCGTTACATTTGGAATCCCTCATTGTGATCTAGAACTCCCACACACTAAACATTTAGGAGAATTAACATGCAAGTATTGGACCAAATACTCTGCTCATCTGAAATTCTGTGCTCCATTGACTTTGATGTTATGTTGATTTATACCAGCTGGAAGCTACTTTCCAGTAGTAGAACTCTTTTCAGGTAATTGAGTCATCTGATTGTTTCTTATTCCTTCTTTTAGAAAACTTTTCCTTTAAGAACCTGAAAGATTGAAAGCCATTGAATCTGCTCAGTTAGAAATTAAATTATAAAATGCAGCACATAAAACTTAACAATAAAACACATAATGGTAACAAAAGCTTAATGTATTGCAGTCCTAAGGGGCAACAGGAGCTGTTTTATTCTATACTGCTCCTTGCTCAGATTGAGTGGTGCATTTCAGTACATATTATCTTTTCATTACACTCATTAAAATGAATGAAAAGAAGCTGAGATACATTTTGCACCCACATTATTTGAGAAATGTCACCAGACATAATTTATAAGTTCTACATAGGAATTTTCCTTTATTTGAAAGTTAAAGTTTCGAAAGACCTTTTCAGAACTGGAGCTTGACAAAAATATAGTCTAAGTAGTTTTCTGTTATTCTCTAAAATATAGGACAGAGAAGTAGCCAGGAATTGCTCTAGGGGGAATGTAGTGGAGCTGTAAAGCTCTCAGGGTTCAAAGGTAGTAAAATAATCCTGTAACATCTTTACTCTTTTGAAATGCCGGCTCCTTTTCAATGTCACCAGTTATTCTTCTCTATAGTCCCCAGCATTTAAACTGTGTCTTCAGCTGAAAGATACTTTATGTTCTACAGTTTCACCCCTGGAGAAAATTTGAAATAGGCTCAAACAAATGAGGTTGTGGAAGACACCATTTAGAATAGTGCGCAGATGAAGGGGCAAGCAGGGACTTCTTTTTTTTTTTTCTCTGAAACACTAGAATACAGAAGGATAAAGCAAATGCAGAAGGCAGGAACATGCACATTTATCCTTCTGGCAGAGCAAACTTGGCATCATCCTGACAAGGAAGGCTCAAAGAAGCTTCCTTTAAAACACAGCGACACAACGCTATATCTGATTCAAAATTTCATGTCACGCTGAGCACGTCCTGAAACATGCTTAGAAAAGAAATCCTCATCAGGTCTAAAATTATTCCCCAGATTGATCAGACTCTTCTGGAAAAGAACACTATGTAGCAGTGCCATGCTTTTTCTGTTTTCCTTTTGGACTATGAGGTATAAAAGAGGTGTTGCAATCCACCATATTTTCCTATTAGTTTCGTGCTTTGTACTTCATGCAGGACCAAAAAAAAGAAAAAAATCATCTAAATATTAAAACAAACAGCATTTCTTGTGGTTATTGGTGATGTATTCCCAGGACATTTATTGATCTTTGTATACTGGAGCAAATTCATCACTCTGTCATTTCTCTTTCATAAGTGAATTGGCTTTAAATGAAACTAGAGATTCTTAGATTGGTGCAATAGCTTCTTAGAACTGGAGTAATCTTAATCCAATGCTCCCTATGGGTTCATATAAATGTTCCATTTATTCAGTGCTCCAAGAACTTGAATCTAGCTTCTCTGCTGTCACAGTCACTGATAAAGGCAAGGTCACATTCTTGCAATCCTGAATTGTTCAGAAAGTGCTAAATAGAGTCCCTGCTTCTTTCAGGACAGTTTCTGGTCTTTTTTTTTTTGTCCAATATAACTTGGGTGTTTTTTTTCTTTGAACATGTATTCCTGAGACAACAGATGTGGGTCATCCCTGCAGGTGAGTAACAAAACTCAATTACTTATAATAATCTGACTGTTGTCCTCTTTCAAAATAGAGAACTGTATATGACACAGGGGCAATTCCAGTTGTTTCTGTGAGAAAAGGGGGGTTTCTCTTTTATGTGATTTACTTTTCATTAAGTGTTTATGAGAACTTCAGTTAAGTGGGATAATTGTACTCTTGTGTGGGCACATGTGCATCCAGAAAGAAAATTACCAGGACTTCACACCTGAAATTTATATAACATTGTTTCTATTCACAGAGTAATGGAGTATTAAATTAGTATTGACTTTCATACCTATTATTGATTGTGCTTGCCTATTAACAGGTCTGATTTAAACATCTGATAAAGTTGTTGTAAAAAATTAATCTGCTTTTGATTTCACTTTTACACTAGATCTGTCACTCATTATATTGATCATTTTTTATGCATTTACATACTTTGCTTTAGATTTTTTTAAAAATATGATTATACTTTATAACTTTATATTTTTCGTTAATTCATTAAGCATTTTTTAAACTGATAAGGTTTCCTTGATAAGGTGCTTTTTGTTCCTACTATATGACAAGAAGAACAAGGTAATTCAGGACTTGTACAGGTTTTTATGGGTAGTGTAAAATGTCTGAATTGGCGTAGTTTGAATTCGTTTACTTAATGCAAATGCAATCTCTTGCTATTGAAAAATTGCCATTCATTTTCAGTTCCTTTCTTTATCTTTTTTGCTTTTTCCTCCTTTAAGAACTAAATACAATAAATCTATCATCTCACTCTTGGTCGATCTTCTACTTTCGAAATGGAATTCCCGAGTCTTTTTCTGAGACATATTACTTCACAACTATTCCTACTTTCCATAACTATTCTGGTGACAATTTCCCCATCACCCCAATTCTGGATGATGTTTGTGGATGCTATTGTACTGAAAAATAGGCATTGTGCAGCAAGAAGAGCCATAACTGCTTCGGGTTCATTACTGGCAGGGTATCAGCCTTTTTGAGAGGAATTGAAAGTTATCATTAGCCATCAATAAACTTCCTTTCCACCTTTTTTTTTTCCTTCAAGCACTGAGAAACGTGCAGCCCACAACTGAGCAAGCCAGGCAATGTACACACGCAGGAAATTCTTGTAATTAATAAAGAAATGATGTAGTATGCAAGAAACTAATGTTTGTAAGGTTGCAATAATGATTATTGCCTTCAGTATTTGGATAGTAGCCTGAGGATTTTTTGTATTCTTCCCTGCTAGTTCCTTTGACCCTCTGCCAGCTTGTTAGAGGAGGCTGCCAAGACTTATTTGTGTATGTTAAAGCTGTGCTGGGATGTTACCTCAATATCAGCAAGAGAGACACAGTTAATTATTAACTAATGTCTATTGCCCTTGAAGCCTTTAAATCCAAACAGAAAGAGTAGCACCACTCTGCCCTATCACCTGAGAAAACTGGAAAGAGAAGACTGGATTTTGGAAAGCTGAGACTTGCTTTCTTGCAGAAGCTGGCAGCTCTACTAGGAAACACAGAAGAAATAAAATAATGCATTAATTAATTAAATTTTCCAGACTAGTAGATTAAAAATAAATCACACATTCTCAAAACAAGCTGCCTAGCGTTTGGATGGTTATAGTTAGCACAGGGTATAAATTTTGCCACGTTCATAGCAGAATTGCAGGGATGCAGAGGGCACGTCTGTGACTGAAGATCCCCTGCCCACACCAGGATCTGACAAGGCACCAGCCAAACCCTGCCTGGGAGCCATATGGCTCTCTGCTCTCTCTACAAGGCTAGCACCTGCCTGCTGGCATCTCAGTGAGTCTGCCTTCTTCACACCACCTCGCATCTATCTGCCCACACCTGTGTGGATAAACATGCTGCTCCCCCATCCGGACACAGACTCAGCCCCAGCCCTGCGCCCGGGAGCTCAGATTTGGCACTCCTGCACCCTTGTACATCCTTAATCTGCACCCACAGCAATCAGCCCTCGTGACCTCTAAGAGACTAAACCTGTGGATCCATCCCCAAGAGCTTCAGAGGATGCATTTTTAATATGAAAAATTAAAGTATTGGCTGAAACTGTAGCTGAAAAATAAAACGCTGGAACATAAACAGAATAAAAACAACCCAACATCAAGTTATTTTTCTGATATGGAAAAATATTTTTGAAGACAAGTTGCCTAATGAAGGCACCATATATGTGTGTTTGCTGTTCAGCGAATTACATAATAATTTAAAAGGATAAATTACAGAAAATTAGCTCTTGATGAGGCCTTTAGAATAACTTTGAGATGGCCAGAACTCTGCTTTAAAACAGAAATTTTAAAGGCACAAAATGTTTAAATCATTAAGTAACACGTCAAAATCTTTAAGTTCAGCTAATTCTATGATTTCTGATGGAATTAAGCATTTTTAAAAATCTTTTTAGGTGCTTGTCTGCAACACAGATATCTGAACACATTTTATGTTCAGCATTAATCCCTGTTCAGGAGTAGCTCACACAGATGTCATTGGCATCTGGATACAAATATTTTTTATCATCCTGTTTGAGCTTCTGTTCTGTATCACAGTATAAATTTAAAAGTGATTCACTATCTTGCTAAAGAGTAGCAGGATGAGGTGCATGTAAAAATGCCCATTAACTAGGCATGCATGAAAAGGGCAGACCTTTAATTAAAAGTTGGTTGAATCCTACACTTTGAAATAAAGATGTATTATATTTATATTTATATTTATATTTATATTTATATTTATATTTATATTTATATTTATATTTATATTTACATTTACATTTACATTTACATTTACATTTACATTTACATTTACATTTACATTTATATTAGCATAAATACATTTTGACAACTTAAATATTCGCAATGAAAAAGAGAAAAATTGCTCAGCATATTGAGGGGGGGGAGTTAAGTCACTATTTGACTGCACAGCCCAGGCACACATTCCAGCAACCTTACTGTGAGCAGAGATCCTATTCTTATCTCCTATTTCACTTAAACTTTAGAGAAAACAATGTTAAACACATGTGAATAACAAGAATAGTGATTTTGAAAGCAATTATCTTATCCTTGTCAGCAAGAGGGTTTATTTGCTCAGCAGCTCTGAAGATATGCTGCCTTTTATAAATTATTAAACAAAATAAAATAAGGAAAAATCTTTCAAATATTCATCTTCCTCAGTTTTGTTGTAAAAGAGTTTATCTAGGAACACCAGAAAAGATAAATCAATGAAAATGCATTTTAGATACTTACCCTTGTAGAAATGGCATGAATTTAAAATTAGATTTAAAAAGGGAAGGAAAACTTAAAATACATTTGAATGGAATAATTTTGAGACACAGGCAATATTTATTTTCCATGCCATGCTAAGCAGTAGGAATATATATTCAGAGTAGTGTTTTTTATTTTGAAGAATTACATGAAAGATTATACACAATGTAGCAATAACATAGCAAAAGAAATAGACTTTAAGGAAATCAGGTATTTTACACAGAGAAAATGGAGGAAATACATTTTACTCTCGTCTGTAAAATTGAAATTAACAGGTGTAGTGCAGTTACCAGTTATTCAAACCACAAACAAAAAACCCACAATTCTTTACAAGTCTTGTATAATACTGAAACATTCAATATAAGCAGCAAATTTAAACATTCATGCAAAGGTGGAGTTTTGTTTTACCCACAAAATATTTTTCAAAAATTATACAGGAAGATAAAGTTAAAAAAGTTTTTGCTAATCAATCTTGAACAATGCGAAGGAGTTCTTTCCTCTATGTGGCAGATCCTTGTTAGAATATTTTGTTCCTAAACCATAACTTCTATCATTGGTCCACTCCAAAATTTCACCTCTCATTTGTATTTCTGGGAGAATCTCAGGAACGTGTAGAGTTATTAATACTTAGCAGTTTGCTTATGTTTTGGAAGTTAATTACTGTGCAGTTAAGAGGAAACTGAAAAAACCTACAAAACCACAATAAAGGTTTACACATAAAAAATCTATCTGCTACATTATTGTTTTCAAAGGGTCTTTTTAGGACCTGGTGTTGCAAAATCTTCATAGTTTTTGTTTGTTTGTTTGTTTGTTTAATAACAAACTGTCGGGGGTGAGGGTGATCACCAAAAATACTTTCTAGGGTTCTTCTGATATTAGGGAAATCGCAGCAAAAATAAAAAAAGAGTGGTGCAACAAGCACGACTTAGCAACATAAAATACTTTAATAATAGTGAAAGTGAATGTGGGACGAGGCCCAAAAATCCAAACACGCTAACCAAGGGGACAAGGTCTTTGTAGGACTCGGCGGTCGCAGTCCAGGATGCAGGGAGGTCCAGAGTATAAATGTGGGGCAGGAAAGGGGCTGGAGTTGAGGCTGGGGTCCAGTGGGTGCAGGGGAAAGTGGTGCAGAGGTGGGGTAAGGGAAGGCTGGGTGGGACACTGCATCAGTTGAGGGCCAGTGGGGATACAGGGAAGGGAGAACATTCTAGGGGCTGGGAGTGGTGCTGATCAAGTGGAAAATGAGGGTTGGGAATGTGTATGAGTCATGAACATGGGCAATCCCTTAACTGCTTGGAACTTTTTCTTTTGGCACGGCCACAACTCGAACAAATGCCTCCCAAGGCCGAGGGCTGGGGTACAGGTCTTGCTCAGCAATGGTTGCTTGACCTGGAATACAGCTCAGGCTGACTCCCACAGCTCACCTTTTATGTTTAACTATAAAAATACAACTAAAGGATTTTTGTAAAACTTTGTAAAAACATCCTAACAGACAAGGAACATCTAAGAGTATAACAACAATTATGAAGATAAGTAACCCAGTTTTCATCATAGAAAGCATCCACCCCTTGATTCCCCAACTTTTAAAGAATCCGTCAAACCAGTCTTTGTCATAATTAATTTGTAACTCTTTGACTCCCCCTTCGAGGACTTGAATACTTTTGTGTATAGACTCAAGGCCTGAAAGGTTCATGCAGCACATGCCTTCAAAGTCTTGGCAAAGTCTGTGTCATTGTGCCAACAGCAAAAAACCTATGGCAGCTCTGTTTTGTAATGTTGCATGTCTTATGCTGTCAACATCTGTTAGAAGATCACTTAGAATGATAGAAATAGCATTGGTTTGTTTACTTAACCAACATCTCAATCTTCCCAATTTGGTCACTGCTTGTGCAGCAGCCACCCAAGGTGCAAGAGCAGAGGCAATTATCCTTTGCCCTCTATTCCAAAATTCTAATTTACTGTCACAATCAGATTGGAACTGATGTGCAAAATGTTTTTTTCCTATTTTTATCATTGCCAATTAGTGTTGTGACAATTGGGAGTTAGTAAAGTAAACCTACCAAGGCTACAAGGTCCACCTTTAATGTGAGATGGAATGGCAGGCCATGCTCTGTCCCCACAAATTAGGAATGTGACTGGAGGTAACTGCAGAGGGGTATCACTTGATTTAGATGGATGTCGTGAGGTATAATTATACCATAGGCTCTCATTGTTAAACCCTGGATGGTGGGGGGAACATCCCACAATGCTGGTTCATCTGTTTTTACAGTTTGGGGCTTAGAGCTTACCAATTGAACTCCCTTTCTATAACAAAAGGTAATGCAGTAATCCATTTTAGCTGAGCCAAACAGTTCCAATTCTTGAGGCTCTAATGGCACATGTGGAAGGTTGAGAGCCTACAAGTCCCCAAATCTACAGGATTGTATCTTAGCTTACTGTTGGGACTGTTACTTTGCATATTTCTGATGGCCTTTTTATTTACTGGCCACTCTATTCACAGATTTACCAGGCATGTTGAAAAGGGTTATTTGGGGTGGCAACAGATAACCATAAAGTCTCTTGGTGTGTAATGTTGGCTGAAGTAATCCTGATGTTTTTTTTTGGCTGTTGGACAATTTTGCTGCTGGCAAGGGGCAGGACATTACAGAGAGCAAGTGCAGTAATTAAGAGTCTTTTGGGGGTTCCAATGATGGCTTGTGAAGAGGAACTGCAAAATGCTCAGTTGGGGTGAGCAGTAGTGGCAGGCTCGCTGTTAGGAGTTGGAGTGCTGGAACTTCCTGGTGGGTCTTCCTTTAAAGGCTGTAGGTAAGGCTTGATGTTTTTGGCTGGTATCCACCGAGGTCCTCTTTCTGTGGAGACACAACCATATCCCTTCCCCCAAGTTATTAATTGAAATGGTCCTAAAATTTGATTTTTTTATTAAGACTGGAGGTCTTGCTTTTAGTTGAGCCTGTGTTGTATTAGAAAAAATGATGGATAATTGGAGGGTTCAGTTCCATAAATGAATTATTCAAAAAATTAAAGACATATAACACTTTACTCAACCTTTCCATGTTAGATAAGGTCTCTGCTCACTGTTTCTGTTTATCTAAAATACTTTTAAAGGAACCATGGGCTCTTTCAACTATTAATTGATCTATGAGGGAGTGAGGGATGCTGGTGGTGTGAATGACTCCCCACTCATTGAAAAATTGTTTTATTTTATGTGAAGTGTAAGCTGGCCCATTATTGGTTTTGATTTCTTGGAAGGATACCTAGGATTTTAAATGCTTGAAGAAAATGTTTAACAGCATTGCTTCTTTGGTGTGAGCAGAGACAAAGATAGCACCTGGAAAGGTACCTATAGAAAGATGAATATATTTGAAGTGACAAAATGAAGGGTAATGTGTTATGTCTGTTTGTCATGTCTGTAAACTATGGAGTCCCCTGGGGTTGACTCCTGCTCCAATACCTGGTGAGGAATGTTTTTGACAACTAGGGCATGTGTTCACAATTGCTTTGGCTTGGTTCTTGGTAATACCAAACATTCTATGTAAAGTTGGAGCATTTTGATGAAAAAATGCATGGCTAAGCTTTGCCTGTTCAAATATGTTAGGTAATGTAACTTGTGCTATCATGGCAAGTTTGTCAGCTCGATTGCCTCGTGTCAATGGTCCAGGAAGGGTAGTGTGGGAACAAATATGCATAATGAAGTAAGGGTGCTGTCTTTGGGAAAGAAGAAAAATCAAATTTTTAAGTAAAGAATATAGCTGTTCATTGACAATGTCTTTCAACAACGAATTTTCACCTCTTTCCATGATTCCTGCAACATACACTGAGTTGGTAACAGTATTAATGGGGTCTGTAAATTTAGAGAATGCCCTTACTACTGCAGCCAGTTCAACAATCTGTGTGAGCCTTCAACAATTTCAATATCTGACAGCCACTCACCTGTCGTAGGGTTTTGCCTTGTAATTACACATTTATAAGATTTTCCTGACCCATCTGTAAATAAAGTGAGGGTTTTAAGGGACTCATCACTCTTTAAGGGTTTAGAAAATAAATTGAAATCAGAACTTAGTGCTTAGGGCAATGGATAGAAAGCAGTCTGAAGAAGTTTATTATAGCAATTTGAAAATATTCAGATTGTTGCAGAAGCCAGTCTAAATAGGAAGAAGTCAAAGGCAGAAATATGATTGAAATGTCTTTTCCAGATGAAGATAACAAACATATTCTAGCCTTAATAACTAACTGAGTTATTATTTCTGGCTTTGTAGTGATGGTCTTTCTGGGTTGATGGGAAAGGCAAATCCAATGTAAAACTAGTAAAGGATCAGATAACTTAGGATCCCGCTGAAAAATTAAGGCATGAAGTTGAGGACTCCTCCCCAGAACCACTAACAGGAAAGGAAACATAGGGTCCATCCAGTGTGCTTGGTGGGTTTGTATTGCAAAAGAAACTTTATTTAAGGGGTGCCTTGCTTTCTCTGTCAGATGTCTTGGGGAGTTTGGGGCAGAGTCTCCTTTCAGGAAATCAAACAATGGCTGCAAATCTTGGTTTATAATCCCCAACAAGGGTCTCACCCACGTGATAGCACCAAGTAACCTTTGCATGCCATGTAGAGTTTGTGGGTTCTCCTCCAGTCAGAGCAGTTGTGGCTTTATGCTTCGTGATGAGATTTTATAACCCAAATAGCCCAGGGCTGCATTTGCTGCACCTTTTCTTCTGAAACAGTCAGTCCAACCTTTTGGAGTGCTGTGATGGTATCCTTCACTGTGGTATCCAGTGTGGTAGCATCTTTGGCAGCTAACAGGGTAGCATCCATATAATGAAGTATCAACACCTGTGAATAAAATTTATAAACAGGAGTTAGTATTTTGACCACAAACCATTGACCTATTGTGGGACTGTTCTTCATTCCTTGTGGTAAGACTGCCGAATGGAATTGTTGAAGGGGTGCTTCTCTGTTGATTGATGGGACTGAAAAAGCAAAATCTGGAGCATCATCAGGGTGTTTTGGAATGTTGAAGAAGCATAAGATCAATGATTGTTAGGTACCAGTCTTTAGGGATCATAGGTGGAGAAGTGCACCCATGTCCTCTGTGACCTCACTTATTTTTCGGAGGTCATGGAGGAGTCGCTATTTGTTGCTGTGTGGTTTTAGGATGACAAAAATGGGAGTGTTCCTGGGGTTGGTAGTGAATGTTATGTGTCTTTTTTGAAGCTGTTCTGATACCAGGGATTGCAGCATGGTTAAAGTTTCCTCATTTAGGGGCCATTGATCTACCCAAACAGGGTTATTATCTTTCCAAGTTAATTTTAGGGTGCCATGCTGTTCAATGACCCCAATTAAAAATCCATTTTCAAATGCATGCCCCATTGTGTTAAAATGTCCCTTCCCCATAGGACGACAGGCATTCGTGTTTTCACTATAAAGGGTCTGGTGGTGGCAATATGACCCTTAGGTCCCTCTATCCTGACCAGATGCATGTTTTTCAAACTAGTGCTTTCCCCTCCAATCCCCATAAGGACTCCAGAAGCAGGTATGAGCGCCCATCCTGAGGGCCATTTGTAGGTAGAAATTACAGTAACATCTGATCCGACGTCAGCAGTTCCCCTGAGAGTTGCCTTTTGTCCATTAGGCTCTAGGATACAGGTTATTTTAGGTCTGTTGTTGCTTACAATTTGAGTCCACATGACAAAGGATTCTGAGTCCTCTTCCTCTGTTTCGTCCGGCAGCATAATCGCTTGGGCTACAGCAGTCCTTTGGGAATAAAGCAAGGAGGGTCAGGGCTTATGGCTAAAACAGTTATTTCCTGGAAAGGTGTAGGAGACAATACAGAAGGGAGGACAAAAAGTCCTTCAGACTTTGATCTGCAGTTGCCAAAGATTAGCACTTGACAGGGTCGATCTTCAAGCCCAAGTTGTCCTGTTGAAATTGAATGCATGAAACAGTCAGTCAGCACTTCAGGTTTAGCACTCGCCAGCTCCAGCAGGCACCTGGCAGAATTGTTGGTGGTAGTCCTGGGATAAACTGCTGGAGTTCGGGGCCACGAGGTCTGTAGTGGTGGTTAAAACTTCCTGATTCTCTTCAACCATCAGCATCTTCGGCTTGTGGATTTCTGCATAGCGCGAGGCCGACTTGTTCTCCAGTGGAAATTTTTTGACGGCTGCCTGGGAAAATTACTTTTAGAAGAAAACTGTTTAGCCTGGGGTCGATTTTTACCAGGAACTGGGTATCTCCTCATTCTTTGTGGACAGTCTTTTTGGAAATGCCCTTGTCGACCACATCGAAAGCATGTGGGTTGGTATTGTGATTGTGGTGATTTAAAAGGAGACTGCACAGCCACTAGGGCTCTTGCAACCCCTTGCCCGATGGCCTGGGCTTGTTCTGCTGCTCTGTGCTCCATCGTCCCGAGAGGATTACAGGCCTTGATCATCTGGAAGACCGTCAGTGGTGGTTCTCGTGGCAGGGCATGCAATACCTTTTGTCATTTTGTGTTAGCATTAGCTGCTGCCAATGTCTCTAACAGTTTCTTCCTAGTTGTGTCATCTGGGATTTGTTTTTCCAATGTGTGTTTTAACTTGGCCAATACATTTCATATAAGCTTCTCCTGGCTCTTGCCTAATATTAGTGTACTCCAAGTTAGGAGTGCTGCTATCTGGCACCTGGACTACTGCTTTTCAAGCAAAGTTTTTAATCTCATTGAGCACTTGCTTGGGGACTGCTGCAGTTTGCTCCTCAGGCTGGGTACATTGTCCCTCCCTGGCTAGGTGGTCCATTGTTAATGCTGCTCTGGCTGGGTCATTGATGGGGTCAGCCAGGAATCCTTGCAGCAGGCAATTCCATCCCCCTTCCCACTGGGTGTACTCTGTGGGAGATAGCAGCATAGTCATCACATACTTTAGGTCATGGGGGGTTAGTACAGGTGTAGTAAAGGTGGCCTGAACAAGATTATTAAAATATGGAGATCCCCTCCCATGGTGCTTGCCTGTCTGACACAGTTCTTTTATTTCTCCAAATGTCATTGGCTCCCATCTTGGTGCACCTCCCCTCACTCTGTGGTATCTCACTGGGAATGCAGTGCACTTAAGTTGCTATCTGCCAATCTCCTTCTTTTACAGCAGCTTTCCAGATCTTCCCCCAAGTATTTTTAGGGGTTAGAGGGCAAGGTGGAAAGGCATCACACAAGGTTTTTGTAGGAGTTGGCAGTCGCAGGGAGGTCCAGGGTATAAATGTGGGGCAGGAGAGGGGCTGGAGTTGAGGTTGGGGTCCAGTGGGTGCAGGGGAAAGTGGTGCAGAGGTGGGGTAAGGGAAGGCAGGGCCCAGTGGGGCAGGCTGGGTGGGACACTGCATCAGTTGAGGGCCAGTGGGGATACAAGGAAGGGAGAACATTCTAGGGGCTGGGAGTGGTGCTGATCAAGTGGAAAATGAGGGTTGGGAATGTGTATGAGGCATGAACATGGGCAATCCCGTAACTGCTTGGAACTTTTTCTTTTGGCACGGCCACAACTCGAACAAATGCCTCCCAAGGCCGAGGGCTGGGGTACAGGTCTTGTTCAGTAATGGTTGCTTGACCTGGAATGCAGGTCAGGCTGACTCCCACAGCAAACCAAACAAAAAATCTTAAACCTGACCAATACAATACCTGACTTAAAATACAAAGTTATAATGACAAAAAAACATTCTTTATATTTTTTATCAGACTCCTATATTACCTGTCTGCAATGTCAACTTTTTTAAAGTCTCAGAAAATTGTTTACAGTTAGAATATATATAGTGGATATTTTGAAAAGTGAGAGTTTTGGAAAATTTGGGAGCTTTTTATGTGAAAGATGCGAACACTTTCTTCAGTCCTGTTATAATAAAGGGTAAAGCAATGTGTCAGAAGGCACTCTGAACTAATTTCACAATTATTTCAAGTAAATTTTAATAATCAACCAGATTATTTGCTGTAATACAAGAAACTCTTTGGAAATTAAACCAATCATTTGAGGTCAAAAAATATAGTAAAATAGGAGCTCCAAAAAGGTATAATTTAAGATTTATATTGAGTTCTTCACTTAGAATATAAGAAACAAAATTTGCAGCTAATATGCAGTAAGAAGAAATTGATAATTTGAGTAGATATAAAAAATGGATAAGCAGTCGGCTTCAGTTTAGGAAGAGAAAAGAAGATGGCATTATGTCTGTAGGAAAGTTGGGAAGAATAATGAAACCAAAAATACATTTTTATAAAGATGAATTTATGGAATTACCACAGAATCAAAAACATTGGCAACACTGATGCAAGAAATAGTGATGGAGATCAATTTATTTAAGAATGACAAACTTTCTCCCTCTCTCCTGCAGCAAGGTGTCTGATGTGATTTTCTTGGAGCTGGGTGGATTTAATCACTCCAGGTTTGGAGCAATGGGTGTGGCACCACAGGAAACACCATTAATGAACTTTGCAGCAGATTAATGAGAGAATCATTTCACAGTGAAGAACTTGTTGCAGAGATGGAGGAGGACCATGAACACACACAAAATAAGAGGGGAAAACTGGAAAAGCTGTTGTTAGCAGAAGCCTCACCAAGTAACAAGCGTTCATTATACCAGTGACTTAAATCTCATCCTCCAGTCAGAAATTGAGTTTTATCTAGGTTTTTCTGGTGTTAATAACACTGAACTAAGACCATAGAGGTTTGTCTGAAAATATCTCTGGACAGCAGTGTTAAAGGAAGAAATTGAAACAAGATTTTTCATAAGAGAAATTTAGTCATTAAGGGAAAAGATACACTCTTGAGCAGGGATCAGTCCTAAGAGACACTGCAGCTTACAAATGCATTGGAGGTCAACCCTAGAACAGAAGAGCTTTTGTAGCCAAAATTTGCTGATATGGGTGTAAAACAACCATGCATGTATTTAGGCTGGGAGTGCAATCCAAATTTCAGAAGGTATTTCTAACACAAGGATGGGGAAATGTAAGTGTCAGAAACACTGGTCATTTTTAATTTATCAAAATAAGCAGGTGTGACAACTCCTACCAAACAGGGCAATAAACTGCATGCTCTCAAATTATAAAAACCGTGAGGTTTTTCATGATAGAGCAGATTCATATTAATTGCTGAGCCTAAAGGTATAATCCAAGAAATTGGGTTTATTGGTTAAAACTTTTTGCCACATTTTTTTCAGAAACGTGGCCTTTGTATCAGAGCTGAATTATGGATGTTCAGCTCAGATAGAAAACAAAACAAGCCTGAGACTTCTATAAAAATCCCATAGCCATGGATTTTGGTGTTCTATTTCCATTAGGCACTGCCAAAGACAAACAACATGTAAAAAGTGAGTACTTATGGGGCTCACCAAAACAAATATTGCTTCTCCTGTTCTTTAAAATCATAGATGCTTTATGAAATATTTCCTGGTGCTGTTAGAATTTGTTGTAACAGCCAGCTGGAGCTGCATTGAGTATAAGATTTCTCTAGTGTGTCTTCAGCAATCTTAAAATCACAGCACCTAAAATATTGCAAGTTACTGTCTAAATGCATTTATGCAAGACATAGAACATAAGGACACCTCAGAAAAGAGACACTATTTTGGCATTAAAGGCTGTTAATTAATTGATAACTTATCTTGCAGACACACCATATTCAATTTGAGTTGAAGAAAACCCGAAATTATAAGTAGGATTGATAATTGTTAAAGTGAATTAATTATCTGGAATACAAGGTGCTTTATTAGGAAGTGTCTGCTTCTCACAAAATCTTTCAAAAACTGGACAACAGAATTTTATTTTTTAAATTATTCTATCCTCTTGGGTAATCACAACTTGGCTGGTTGAAGATATTTTCAATGTCAGAAGTTTTTCTGGGTAAAGCATTAACAATAGCATGTATAAAAAAGATATGGATAAAATCTTTATCAAGTCTGACATGATTTTTAGAAAGTAAGCTTCACCTTGAACTGTACCTCTACATTAAACTTTATAATAGCAAATTGTTTATTATGGCCTTCCAGGTTAAGGATTATTATTATTATTATTGTTGTTGTTGTTGTTGTTGTTGTTGTTTTTGTTAAAGCCTTTTAAAACAGACAGATAAATGTTACCTATTCAAGCTGTGTCTACTCAAATCTTGTCAAATGTGAATAGAAAGTTGTAAACAAAGCCATAATTTCAGAGGAAAATATGCATAATTCTGAAATTAAATTTTATTTTCACAGAAATAGTGATAATACAAGCTCAGCATTTACAGAAATGGAATTTTTCACCTTCTTTGTTAAAAGGAAAGATTTTCACACACCTGGCCCCAATCCATGGCTGCCCTAAACCATCACTTCAGTTTAGAAGACACCCAAGGAAACATATTGCTTAATATTCCTGGTTTACCAGTAAAACTGGGATTTAAAAGACTTTGTTTATGTAAAAGTGAAGGAGAAAACCCAAACTGTAAAATTGGATAACACACTGCTTTGGAAATTCTTGCTTTTCTTACAGAAAGCCTAGTGAATCATTCTCTGGCACATTAACTGTTGAACAATGTTTGTAAAGCTCCTTTTGAATGTGAACAAACAGCAAAATTATTTTTAAAGTCACCAAAAAAAAAAAAAAAAGGGTGATTTTTCCTAAGTGCAGAAATGAAAGCATCAGGAATAAAGTGCTGGAAAGTGCTGCTATTGCTGCTGCTGGTTTTATAAGGCAAGATGGAAAAACACTTAACTTTCAGAAATATATCACCTAAGATGGATAACAGAATTAAGGTCAAATTGGTAAATCAGCCTCCACCATTCAGTACATCCTTGCAGAAATTTCTTATAGAAGACAGAATATATTTTTCTGCTGCCTAGAATTGTTGGTTACTATTATTCCAAAGCTGATTTTATATTAGTGAAATCTGGATAGAATTTTTTTTTTTAATGGGAGATCTTGGTGTTGTGCTGACTTGGATCTTTTGATAATTTTGCATTGTTATTTGAAATTGGTGCCTAAGAACCTTAAATCTGTCCATTTTGAGATCTTTTATTGCTGTTCTGATCAAACAGGAAAGATTTCTTCAGCTGTCAGAGCTTCTAATCTAATGGTGCATAGGATTCAAGGAAAACATCCCATACATTTTTAAAAGGAAAAAAACCAAAAAGTGCCTCTATTTCCATGGTGGCAAACACCAAACAATGCAGAGGAAGGTAAAAACATTGCAGCAGCACCCACAGTTGCACCTAATTGGGAAGAAAATTTCAACTTAATCTCTCCCTGGCAATGAGTTTATTCTCTGGGCCAGGAAAACTGATGTCATTTCCTCACCTGTAATCCAGTAGTGGTTACTGATTTTCTAAAGGGCAAATATCAACCAGATGTGGCTGCTCTTCTCAGGCAGCACACCTGAGAGTCCAAAATTCTCAAGAGGGATTTTTTTCATGTGAGAGGAAGGTCATAAATGGTAAATTCCTTGATGCAATAACTACTGAAGACAAAGAGGACAAGCAGTGCACAGACCAAAAATAAACCTCCTAGAAGTGCACAACCAGGACATTTGCTTCCCTGCATGACCTGCTCTGCTCCACTGTCATTTTTCCATTAGGTGCTGGCCTCACCACAGAGGAAACATCCAGTATGAGCAGCCAGAGGATCCAACTTCCAGTATTAAACTCATATAACCTGAGTCAAATCCTTCAGGAAAAGATGATTTTGCTTTTTGGAAGTGCTTCACAAATATGTTCTGAATGTTATAGCTGAAACATAATCAAACACTCTGAAGGGGGCTGGGAAGGGGGGAGGAAAAAAGCTTAACTATTTAGTTAACAGCAGCAACAACGAGAGCAATCAGGAAAAATAAAATCTCTGAGGAGAAGAGCAGCATTACTTAGCACACTGTTGTTTGGCTTTTTCCAAATGTTTAGAGCTTTTAGTTGTCTCCAGCATTGTCAAGAACACTCACAGGCATCCCATCTTCAACTGACAGCACTTGCCACATCCCCAGCCCAAACATGAAATGTTAAACACACTCAGCTTCTGTCTGTCCTGGTGTAAGGGAAAGTTTTCCAGCTCCATTTGTCACATTTAATAACCATAGCACAGAAAATGGAAGAAGTAAGGAGTGTCATCTGAAGACCTCATCCTGATGTGGTTAATCAGAAAAAAAGTGAATCAGCAATATAAGAAATTGGCTGCTCTGCACACCTGGGCAATTAGGGATGATGTAATTAGTGTAATTAGTGACTGAAAACAAGTACACACACAGGAGGTAGAGAGGAATGATCAAGACAATTTCTTTTCTGTAATCCTTACAGTAATATTTCATCCTGTGCACCTTATTGAAATTGAAATAACAGATTTACTGAGGCTCAGGGATTTTGGATTTTTTCAAAAGGGTTGTTTAGGTTGAGAGGAGTAAATGAGCAATATTGTCTCTGTGTATATGTGTGTCTCTGTATGCATGTATGTGTCTGTGGAATCTCTAAGGAATTAAAATGGATTCAGGAAAAAAATATATTGAGGATGAGTAAAAGTAAAAAACTCCACTCTTTTTTATTTTTTTCCTCCCTTCCATTTCAGAGATCATAAAAAGTTATTTAATTACCTTCTAGGATTAAGCTCTCTCTTTTCCTATAGAAATACCTTAAAATTCCATCGAGATGCATATCCTCTTAACAGAGGATTGACTCTGGGGTTAACTCAAAACCTTAATAAAAATAATTGCATTACTACTTTTTTTAAAAAAATCGTGCTTAAAGTTTCTTTGTATTAGAAAAATATTCTGTATCCTCTAATCCTCTATTTCAGACAGAGCATAGAATCACATGCAATTTAGATTACAGGACACTAATTTGGAACAAAAAGAAGACCCAAAGAAGGCTAAAACAGACAAACTTCATGAAGCACACTGAAATCTGTGTTTAAAATACTTGTGCTCATTAATGGTAATGAACTACAGCTAAAGGAGTTACAAATACCCATCGAGTTTTTGCTTTCATGCTCAGAAATAATGCCCCAAAAGCAATACCTGGAATACCTTATGAACTGCAGAAGCACATTAGCAGGGAGAGATGTTCTAATGTGGGGGAAAAAAAATACAGAAAAAAATTATTCATCTTCAGCACTTCCTTCCTCCTTTAATATCCTTTCCTCAAATTTACTCTTTTTCATGCTTCCAGTTAAGTGTTCTGAGAGGTTTATGTTACATGAAGAATGGAATCAATAATTCTGATATAATAGGATGAGAGACAGACTGTCTGTCTCTGGGTCCATGAGACATTGTATTTGGGAAAAAACATTATAATCTGTTCAGATTTATTAAAAGTCTTCAGATCTCTTGTAGAATCACTCAGCATGTGGGAGGAGACAATTTGTAGCCCCCAGCACTGAGGTCTGAGATATCTCTTCACACTTTTCCTTGGCTATTCTGTTTTTCTGGGGGGGGGGTTGTGTTTTTTTGTTTGGTTTTTTGTTTGTTTGGTTGGGGTTTTTTTGGGTTTTTTTTTGTTTGGTATTTTTTGTTTGTTTTTTTGTTTGTTTTTTTGTTTGTTTTTTTCTTTGCAAATATCACTTCTTTAAAGTAGTGATGCTCATAGACTCACAGTATAAGGTCAAACAGAAAATATATGGAACACCAATAATTTGATTCAGTCTGATGCGTTAATACTACTTTCTTCACAGACTGTAATTCTTAAAAACCCAAGTAACTGAAAGGAAATCAAGAGGGGCCCTCCAGTTCATTCTTTCTAAATGCAGATAAAATTCCAACTGTGGTTGAAGTTTTTGGGAAAGGTGGGTAACTACTGACTTTGTCATTCATTGGCAAGAGAAGAATTCAAAGTCAGCTCTGCTTATTTTCTTGAGAACCTAGCAGATAAAAGGGGAAAGAACAGAGAAGAACATCATACTTCACATGCTTTCCCTGAAATGTTAAACATATTCCACAAATATATGGAAACTTCTGTTATGAAGATTTTTGCAATAGAAAAGTACATTTTTTCTTATGTTGTAAGCTTAGAAAAGTTCAGTGGAGCAGAATCTCTTAGGAATGATAAATCCAGGTTTAGAAAGTGGCATTTATGATTGGCATTAACCTCTGTTACCATTTTACCATTCTGGTAAAAGTTTAAATTGATAGATGACACCATTTTGGCTACAAAAGCTTCTGAAATTTTGTGAGTGCAGAATTTAATGTGGTGGAATTCCTGAAGCACAAACTTCAAAGCTTTTGTCTGAAATAAAAAAAAATAAATAAAAAAATGAAAATAAATTAAAAAAAAAAAAAGATGAGCAGTAGCATTTAAAGACCAAATGAGCTGACAGACTCATTTAAGTCACACCAGCAGACTCCCACATCTCATGTTTGTTGCAATCTGTTTTACATTCCTCAGTCACCAGAATTTACCATTTTCTCAAGGAAATTATCAAAATTGAGATATACCAGCAATATTCCAGAGCAGCCCATGAGTTAATTCCATTTATTTTATGCAAGTAAAAATCACTGGTGTTTTCCCTTGATGCTTTTATGTTTCACATTATGAGTTTGATCCATGGACTACAGCAGAAACTCAGCTGGGAAAGCCCTTTGTACAGATTATGTGAGTGACTGCTGTGTTTAGTGCTCAGTCAAGCACTGGATTGAGCACCCTCAAAACAGATTCATCAAAACCACAATTATTCAGTGCAAGGGACAGAGCAGGACAAAAATATGTGGGAGAGATTTAAATCTGAGCAGATATCAATCCAGTCTTCTGCAATTGAAAACAATTTCAGCAGGATGAGCTAAAGACAAACCACAAGATATACTTAAACTTTTCTGGAAAAAATATTAATATTTCTTTACTTGAAAGGGATCATATAGTCTAGCTATGTATTAAAAAAAAAAAAAAAGCAAAAAACAAAACCTCAAACATCAAAAAAACAGACAAACCCCTCTTTATTTCTTTGAGATGGACTTCATAGGATTAATCTCACACCAAGAAAGAAAGAAAGAAAGAAAGAAAGAAAGAAAGAAAGGAAAGAAAGAAAGAAAGAAAGAAAGAAAGAAAGAAAGAAAGAAAGAAAGAAAGAAAGAAAGAAAGAAAGAAAGAAAGAAAGAAAGAAAGAAAGAAAGAAAGAAAGAAAGAAAGAAAGAAAGAAAGAAAGAAAGAAAGAAAGAAAGAAAAAGAGAAAGAAAGAAAGAAAGAAAAGTAAGAAAGAGAAAAAAACTTTTATTTTGAGAAGGGGGAAAAAAACTTATGTTTTATGACAGTATAGTTGTTAGGCTTTCTTTTCTGTTTGAAATGACTGAGATTTGTATGCTTGAGCTGATAGGTGCCATAATTTGATATAGCAAACATTAAAAATTCATATTCTAAAGTGCTAAACATGCAAATTTTAGACCACAGGTAAATAAGGAGAGTTTTTAAAGTCATCTTATTAAAGTATCATGAAATCTTAGAACAGGTAAAACATTTTGACCAGCTGCTTGAGGAGTAAAAGGCTTCTCTGAATATCCAAAATATCTGAAAGTTCCACAACAATTACTGCATTTGCATGCACAGCTGTGTGGATGGCAGAATAATTTCTGTATCAAAATAGGCTGAATATTTTTTTCAGACATATTGCTGTTGCTAGAGACACATCCAGAGTATCATTCGGAGTTAGATGTAGAATTAGGGACTATCCAGTAAAATCTGTGATTGACAGAAACTGCTTTCAATTTCTAATTAAAGTTTTAAACTTGCCTGTTTTGTTGGTATATTCAAATTATGCTAAAATACCTAAAATTTGCTGTTCCGTTCAGGGGAATAATGCTCTTGAAAGTAATATCAAGATAAAGCACGAGTTTTAATTATTTTATAAATTTACAAAGATTTAAACAGTTTTACCATATTGTCTACAATTAACATCAGTAAGTTTCAAAGGCCTAAATTTTTTTTGCTCTGATTGAGAGGCAGGATATGAAAAGAAACACTAAATTTGGGATGAAAATATGGTAGATATATTTAATTTAACTGTGGCAGAAGCTGCTATGCTACATATGAAAGACCCAGATCATGCACTGAGTAACTCTCAGAGGTTGCAAGTGTGGCACAGATGAGAAATTTTGGCAGTGTACACACTGACATGGGTTATAGTTATAAAACATATTCACGATTAAAATTTAAGGAAGAATGGGCATGGACAATGTTTGAATGCCTAGAATTTTGCACCCTTGATTTGCCAGAAAATTGGAAATCCATGGGCAATTCTGTGCCTGTGCTAAACACAATTGCTGTAAAAGAATGATAAACTAAGATTAAAAAAAAAAGTTTTAATATGGAATAGAGGCTTAAATAAGAATGTTAAGAATTTTTAAGAATGACAACAAGCTCTGATAGATTTATATTCTTATCTCATGCATCTCCTTAGTGAATTTTTGGAATGAGCTACTAACGCGTGACGATGCAGAGAAATGTCAGCCAGCCAAGATGCTGAACCAATCAGATCAGGAAACAAATTCACTTTTCCACCCACAAGACAGATTTCTTACTCAAAGTGAAGGAGAGATTCACGGCACTAAAGCTGACTCTGAAAGACTCACAGTAGTACAATAAAGAGAAGACTTTTCCTTTCTTGCACCCATAGGAAAAAATGTCCCAGTTGAGAGCTATAAACCTGGCTGCAAAATTTAAGGAAAGAGGCAAAATCGAGTTTTAATTAAAAAATTAATAATTTAACTAAATATTTCAGAGATTCCAGTTAAACACCAGCTAAATATATTTACAAAGTGGTGATCTGGTGTTGCTAAAGAAGTAATTAACTTTCTCTGCCACGTGGCAATTCTTGCATGGCCCCAAAAATTCAGGTAACCTGTGACCTGTTATCTCCTGAATGAGGCATTTCCTCCTCTCTGATTTTTGTTCATAAAGTTAAAATTACTTAGCTGAGAGAAAATGCAGACCAGAAAACCTGGAGCCATTTAAATCAATGTGAATTTCACAAGATTTTGTTAAAAATGCATGTTTTGATCCCATCTAAAACGCTTTCAAGTCTTCTGAGCCCAGTAGTCACAGGATGCCCCTCCTCTATCAAATTAAAGAAGTTTAAAAAGAAAGATGATTCCTTTAATAGCTGAACCCAAATGTGATAATTTTTTTTTCTCCCTTTTCTCAGCCTCACACAGGGCCACCTGTGAGGCACCATGTGAATTTTGTGTCAGTTTGAACTCTTTCAATTCTATGTTTAATTGGTTAACACATTCTGTATTTTCCCTACAGGTTAGCTGTAGATCTGCAAGCAGCTGAAGAGGAAAAGGGGTTTCAGGCATTTATATAATATTTGGGAAGGTCAAGGCACCCCTAATCATCAGGGAATGTGTAAAGCAACGGAATCTCCCTGGTCTGTTTGCCTGGTAAAAACTCTGACATGAACAGAAAATGGAACCACATTGGCATCCTACCATGAAGATAATTGCAAATAATTTCACCTATTCCTAGTGGGCTGAGGAGGGTTTTTTAATGATTATTTTATTTTATTTTGTTTGTTTGTGGTTGTTTTATGTTGTTGTTTTTGTTTGTTTGGTTTTGGGGTTTTTTTCTTGCAGAATTCAAGCCTGACCACAAGCTGAGCGAAATGCTTGGTGGAAAAATGCCTGGTAGAAAAAATGATAATAAAGTACTGGGCAATTTATGCTGTCTTAACCTGCATGAAGGTTTCTAAAAGATTAAATAATTCAGCAATGAAATGCACTAATAGTCTTTACACAAAAATTACTTTTAGGATATTACCTTGCACTGAATCAGTGCCTGGCTGCCATGTAGAGTATTCTCAAGTCTTCTTTTTCTTTTTTTTCCCCCTTCTCAGGCAGTAAAAGAACTATTTATTTTTTTTACTCTTTTCTGGCAAATCACACATTTCCTCTTCTACTGATGGAGCTGTCCTGTTTTTAAAAAGTCTCATTCAATGCAGCATTATGTGATAATTTATACAGCAATATCATAGCTAAAAGCATCTCCTTACATGTAACTTTATAACTTTTTGCTTTCATCAAAGCAGAGTATAGGAAATGTGGATACAAGAGTTCCCTGGAGTCATAAATATTACAAGGAATCGAGCCCTTGACTGGATTGACTTCAATATCTATGAAACAGCAACAATAAAATGTTTCAGCAATTTCTTCGTACTGACAGTTTGAGTCAAATATTTTTCATCAGGTACAGGTTTCAATTCTGAATATTAAATCGAATAAATAAGTCTAAAGATGAACAAATTAAGTGCTATAAACTGAACAGATTAGGTGAAATAAGCCATGAACAGCAGTAGCTCTCAAGAGTCTTGATACATAATAATTAATTTTTAAAGTACATTATGTTGTTTTCCTTCTGAATACCTTGAGGTAGAATGGAAGAAAGCTTTGGTATAAAATAAAGAAAAAGGAGGATTTTCTTTTTTTCTGCAGGTGAAGGATTTAACATGAGCTGTAAATTTAGTCATGGAGAGATAATTCAGGCATTGGTGGGAACAGGTTTCTAGTTTTAGGTTCATCCAACTTGGTAACAAGAAATAGCAGAGGATAAGTCTTGTGAATATTTGTTACTGAGTGTATGAAAACAAATTATAGAGAGTTCAGTCCCCACAGAAAAGGTGAGACCTTTACATTATTTTGCTTTATTTGCCTTCCTGAAAGAGAGTCTTTTACTTCTAGGTTTAAAATTTGGGATATGGATATTAATGCTGTGATGATTAAAAAAAAATTAAATAAGTAAAGAGCACCTTCATCTTGCGAGATGATTTTTTTTTTATTTAAAAACTGCAACCAAAAAAATAACATCTAAAAGCTGTTTAAACAATTTTTAAAAATAGGATTTAAAAGTTCAAAGATAAGCTGTTACCCCAATTATTTGCTGGTGACAGGAGTTTGGGTATTTTTCACATAAGAAATGTGATAAATGCTGGTGAGAGCCCACACTCCATTATTGTTTCTAATGAATATAATCCATGTAAACAAGAAACCTAATGTTGTTCTTTGACTCTGATTTTCAGATTTGGAACATCTCTAGAGTTTTAAGCTACCACTAATTCATAAGAGCAACATTAAAAGTTGGGGGGATTTGAAAAAAAAAGTGAATTCAGTATCTTCAAGGAATTGACTGTCATGGATTGGTCTAAGAGCTCTTGCTTGGGTTAATTAATGTGCAAATAAGGATTAAATTTGACTTTCTGACCTGACTTTGGCATCCAAGAAGAGTCTAGAGGAGTACCAGCATATGAAAAGATAAATTAAAAAAAATATATCTTAATATTGGTAATTATATAATTATATATTTTAATATCTTATATTTTACAAGGTCCAGACACTTTAGTCAGGGTGTTGAGAACAAAGGCTGCTCTGTTTCTCTCTGGTCAAAAACTGCTTGGTGAAATGTTGGTTTGCAGTTGGCCAGAGTGCCTGATGTGATTATTAGATGAGCACATGTATAAAGGTCTGGCACCCAAAGCTGAAACAGAAGCTATGAGGTTCTAGCTTTTTCTCTAAAACATCACCTGAATAAAGCTGGAGGGAGTTCAGGAAATCAAAGTGCCAGCACAGGAGGAGGAAGATTTCTTTCAATAATAGAAATAATGTGTTTTTTCAAGTAGTATTTTCTGTATTGTTGGGTTTTTTTGTTTGTTTGTTTTTGTTCTTTTGGGGTTTTTTGTGCTTTTTTTTTTTGGTTTTGGTTTTTTTCTTTTAGTCTTGTAATATTTTACTGAAAAATCTAAAAAACAAACTTATGTGGGAGTAAATCAATGCTGCTTTTATTGGGGACTAAGATATAGCAGGCAGATAATCATCCCAAATAATTAACTAAAAAGCCTTTCAGCAATAGAAACCCCAAAATTCTTGACATTTGGGATGAAACACGTGGTTGGATCATTTCAGCTCATTGAGAGACCCCACAATGTGAGTGAACCTGGAGCTGCACCAGTTGGATTAGGGAAGGAGAAATACTTTAAAAGCTCTGGGGGACAATATAGAGCCAAAAAAAGTCAGGAGTGATTGCAAAACTGGCACATCTCTCCATCTAGGAAGCCAGCAATATTTTCAAAGGTCAGCTGTTCATCTATATTATTTTAATGCATTTTCTGAGAAATGTTTTTCTTCCAAAAATGCAAACCCTCCAGTCTGTGCCAGCAGACTGGCATTGCTAAAGCCCTTCAGAAAATGGTGCGAGTCTTGATAGAAACTGGTCCTGCAGAAGGGAAGGGATCCAAAGGTTGCTGGAGGGAGTCCTATAAGGGACTTCTTCAGGTAGGAATGAATTTGCAGCTAGCCATGTAAATTCTGCCATAAATGTGATGTTTTCTCATTACAACTTCCCTTAGCGCTATTCAGTGAACCAGAGACTTCCCCAAGACAATCTTTTGTTTTATTTCACTATTTGACTCCTTGGGTACAGATAAAAGCTACATGTTAATCACGTGAAGGAAATAAAACAGACTTTTTAGAGGATTACTTGGCTTAAGGTATTGTTAAAAGTTCCGATAAAACCAGGAATACAGGAGTAATATACATCTTCCTTACCTAATTTCCTTTCTGTTCAGAAACATTCTCAGTTCAAAACCAGTTTTCTGGAGATATTTTTTCTTTCTTTTTTTTGTGCTTTTTTGTTTTGGTTTTGTTTTATTTTTTTTATTTTTTTTCTGTGGTATTTTTGGGGTTTTCTGGGGATTTTTAGGCTTTTTTTGTTTTTGTTTTTTGGTAGGATTTTTTGGGGGGGGGTTTTGTTGTTTTTTTGTTTGGTTTGGTTTCATTTTGTTGGTTTTTTGCTTTAGTTTGTTTGGTTTGGTTTTTTTGTTTGGGGAGTTTTCTGGTTTTCATATTTTTTTTTAGGATTTTTTTGCTTTAATTTTTGTTTTTGGCGGTTTGTTTTTTTGTTGTTTGTTTTTTTTGTTTTGGTTTTTTGCTTCTGTGGCATTCTTTTGGGTTTTGAGTTTTTTGTGGCTTTTTGTTTTTTTTAAAATTCAATTTTAGCTGTTTCCTTTTGGTTGCTTTTTGTTTTGATTTTGGTTTTGGTTTTTGTTTGTTTTGCTTTTGTTTTTGTGTTTGTTTTCTTTCATATGAAGTTTCCCATGAGTTTGAAGATGCAGAATGTATTTCAGAATATTCTCCAGAGTTCAGTTGCTGAAGAGGGGACCTTTACTCTCTCCTCCTGCTAAAAAAGCACAACCCCATCAAGCATTTGTTTCACAGTTTACTTCTAAAATTCCTGCTGACAGTCCTACTGTAATGCAAAACATCTTGGCTCTAAGTAGTTTGGATAAAAGACACATTTTACCACCAATGTTCTTAAATGTAAGAGGTATTTCCAATAAAAAATGCCATTGGCAAGGCTCTGCCTATTGCATCCTGAATAGGGCACAGAAAATGGCCACTGATCATAGTGACAACCCAGTTTTAGAAGTAAGACAGATAAATTTCTTTTCAATAAATACTATTAAATACCCCTTATTTATTCATATCAAATTATAGCAGCAGGACCAAAGACTGTACAAAACATATGGGAGACTTATTGCAAGAGACAAGTTTTGACATCAGAATTATGATATACAGTTAGGTTTGTCTAACTGATTAAAGTAGGCATGAAAAACACCTAAATCTAGAAAATGAGGCAGAATCTAGAGACATGAGCCATTGTTGGGTGTTGCAGCTGGCTAAAGGTCAGTTGTGTGACACACAAACTTTCCAGAGATTTGCAGACAAATTTAGAGAAAAAAATTCTTTATACAGCTGCCATGTCATGTCATACTGAAAAATATATAATAAACTCAGAATCAGAAATACCTATATATATATATATACAGATTATGTAGAGAGAGAATGATACACACACATATGTAAATATAAATATACATATGGATATACAGGGAGAGAAATGTGGATATGCAGAGGATATATAGATAAATACTGTTATAGATGGTTCTAGAAAAAGATAGATATAGATATAGATATAGATATAGATATAGATATAGATAGATATAGATATAGATATAGATATAGATATAGATATAGATATAGATATAGATATAGATATAGATATAGATTAGATATAGATACAGATATAGATATAGATATAGATGTAGATGTAGATGTAGATATAGATTAGATATAGATATAGATATAGATATTAGATATAGATAGTTTAGATATAGATAAATGTAGACGTAGATGTAGATGTAGATGTAGATAAAGGTATTATAAATTGTGCAACAACATCAGATTTACCTAAAACTCTCAGGAACTAGATGTAAAGTTACCAAATATATCATAACTACTGCAACTCTTGTATTGAAAAATGTATTGAAAAAAGGGTGCAGTATGTAAGGCAAACAAAAGAGAGACATGCCACAAATTCATTATTCTTACATTGCATGTGTAAAATAAGGGAAGTTTTAACAGTTTTCAGATAACTTAGTTAAAATCTGAAATCTCTGGTAATTAGCACGATTATACCACAGATTTTCAAGTTTTGGAAACAATAAGGTAAAAAGATCCAATGAAACAAACAATCACAGCACACACACAAAACCCTTATTGGTGTCTGCAACAGAAATTGAAATTCTCACTTATAGTTGCCAGTCGTTTCACAACTTCAAAATCAAAACCTAGAATCTGGCTGCAAGGCAGTGTAAAATATAAAAACATTTCTGTCACCAGCATATTTCTGATTTCACAAATAAAACTCACACAGACACAGGGTGTTCCTGGTCTGAGAGAACAACTGAATGAATAGGTTGTCACAAAAATCTAAACCATATTTATAATTTGGCTATAGATGTAAAAGTTTTGTTTTGCTGTCCTTAAAACCTTAGTGTTCATTTGCATTTCTTTAAGTCCTTATTGAACCAGTTAATTTCATGAACCATGGGAGCATCTGGCTCTTTATTCTCTTAGCTCTCCTTAAAGTTGTGCTCCCTGTGTGGAGCAAGATATCAAGACAGAATAAAGGTGATTGTCACTACAGCAATTTGTAAAGAAAACTATTCTCCTTTCACCTTTCACCTTTCTGTTTCAGCGCACAAACTCACTCGAGAACTGCAAACAAATCACCTTTTTTGTGATTGCTTCAGTGTCCCTGTGGAACATGTTTCTCCTTGAGAAGAAAGAAAATTCCTCGTCTGAATTTGCTATTTTTCTTCAAATAAATAAGTAGAGAAAAGGACATCCAGATTTCTTCTATGACTCTCTGTAGTTAAAGCTATGAATTTTATGGTGCCCATCCTTAGAAGAAATAAAAATAGCCTCCTGTCTAGTCATGTATCTAGCAGAAAAGACATAAGGGCATACAGTTCTGTCTCAGAGCAACCAGATAAACTCAATGACCTCCTGAGGTCTGCACCAATTTTTTACTTTTTTTTTTTTTTTTTTTTTTGTTTCTGTGATAAAATTACAATTTTTATTATTCTGCTTGTTGTTCACATAAGTTTTCTGGCATGCTGATTTTGTATCAATGTTAGTTCTTTCTATAAGTTAAGCATATTACTATATTTTCCAAGGCAATGTTTGAGAATTTAAAGTCATTACTTAATCTCTTAGATTTCCTGGCAAAAGTGGACATTTCCAATGGAATAACAACAATACCTTTTTCTTTTGGCATACATCCAAAGATTACATGCAGCTTCACTTATAATTTGCACTGGAAAAAGAAAAAAGTTGAAAAGGGATACAAAATCAAAATAAAAAAATGTTCAGAAATACAAACAAGCATTTCTCGTGTCTACTCTGGAATTAATCTTATCATAGTACTGCTCAAGCATTTCACTAGAATCTGGGGTTATTTTGTAACCAGTCCAGTTATATGATCATTAATATGTATTCACGCATGGAAATTTATTTTAAAAAGCCATTAAATTAAAGTAATAGTCATAATTATAGAAGGAAACAATTAGCATAAAAGTCTTGTCAGCATAAAACTTAAGAAGCCCAAATGGAACCAAACAAAACTGAAAAAAAAGGAAAAAAAGGAGAAAAAGAGAAAGAGAAAGAGAAGAGAAGAGAAGAGAAGAGAAGAGAAGAGAAGAGAAGAGAAGAGAAGAGAAGAGAAGAGAAGAGAAGAGAAGAGAAGAGAAGAGAAGAGAAGAGAAGAGAAGAGAAGAGAAGAGAAGAGGAGAGGAGAGGAGAAGAGAAGAGAAGAGAAGAGAAGAGAAGAGAAGAGAAGAGAGAAGAGAAGAGAAGAGAAGAGAAGAGAAGAGAAGAGAAGAGAAGAGAAGAGAAGAGAAGAGAAGAGAAGAGAAGAGAAGAGAAGAGAAGAGAAGAGAAGAGAAGAGAAGAGAAGAGAAGAGAAGAGAAGAGAAGAGAAGAGAAGAGAAGAGAAGAGAAGAGAAGAGAAGAGAAGAGAAGAGAAGAGAAGAGAAGAGAAGAGAAGAGAAGAGAAGAGAAGAGAAGAGAAGAGAAGAGAAGAGAAGAGAAGAGAAGAGAAGAGAAGAGAAGAGAAGAGAAGAGAAGAGAAGAGAAGAGAAGAGAAGAGAAGAGAAGAGAGGAGAAGAGAAGAGAAGGGAAGAGGAGAGGAGAGGAGAGGGGAAGGGAGGGAGAGGAGAGGAGAGGAGAGGAGAGGAGAGGAGAGGAGAGAGAGGAGGAGAGGAGAGGAGAGGAGAGGAGAGGAGAGGAGAGGAGAGGAGAGGAGAGGAGAGGAGGAGAGGAGAGGAGAGGAGAGGAGAGAGAGGAGGAGAGGAGAGGAGAGGAGAGGAGAGGAGAGGAGAGGAGAGGAGAGGGAGAGGAGAGGAGAGGGAAGAAAAAGAAAAAGGAAAAAGGAAAAGGAAAAAAAGAAAAGAGAAAAGAAAAGAAGAAAAAAGAAAAGAAAAAGAAAAAGAAAAGAAAAGAAAAGAAAAGAAAAAAGAAAAGAAAAGAAAAGAAAAGAAAAGAAAAGAAAAGAAAAGAAAAGAAAAGAAAAGAAAAGAAAAGAAAAGAAAAGAAAAGAAAAGAAAAGAAAAGAAAAGAAAAGAAAAGAAAAGAAAAGAAAAGAAAAGAAAAGAAAAGAAAAGAAAAGAAAAGGAAAGGAAAGAAAAGAAAAGCATTTGGACTTACTTAAAACTAGAGACTGGGAAATCATGTTCTTGACTTTGCAGGTAGGATGACGAGTCTTTGATATTTAGGTCAGATGGGAATTTCTCAGAGTCTCAATGACAAAACATGAATACACAAGGCAAAATAAGCAAACATAAAAATTAAATTTTCCTGTTTGTCTGTTTTATCTGAACTGTCACAAGCTTTGTCTGGAGCACTGGTGCCTCTGCAAGTGTCTGGTTGTCAATGACATTTCACAGCCATGGATTGCCCCTCATATTTTGTCCTGCTTTAATTTTCCTTCAAACTATTTCTACCTAAAACTGGATAATCCCACTCCCACTTTCCACATTCCAAAAAGTTTTGTTTTGTTTTTATTTTTGTTTTGTTTAACAAATGTCATCATTATGGTATACAGAGCTACTAACAATATATACACTGTGAAATTTTCTTCCCACCTCAAAGTTTTGCAAAAATAAGTATATCAACCTTCACAGTTTCAGTCATTTTTGTTGGATCACGAAACAACAAACTTACAAGGCATTAAATAATCTTGAAAAGGCTGTTCAGAGTGACTTGGAGATCCCTACACTCTTCTAACAGCATAATAGTGCATTTGCCTAGTTAAAATATTTAAATTTGTGTGGAAATATGTTAGTGGGCTGACCATACTGAATAGGTAGCATCATTAATTGTTGGGAAAACATACAAGAAATGCAAATGCAATAAAAGTGAAATAAAAAGCAACTTGTCCAAATATTACCTCATTCGTCTGTGATATTATCTTTATAAATATCCTCAGACAATTGGTGGTCTCAGCACATAACACCTTGGGTTTGTTGTTTTTCTTTCTGCTGCCACATTTTCCTTTTAGATACTGTTTTACAGGCCAGAGATTATATTTTCACTGTGAAATGATATTAAGAATACAAAGCACATATAATTATTAATATTCCTGTTTGCTGCAGCAGTCAGAAACATTTCTGCCCTCACTTTTTGTACCTCTGCATAAATTTTTCTGGAAGTTGTGGGTTGGGCTGCACACAGCCTCTCCAGAGGGGGAAATAATACACAGGTTACAGGTACCTGTCAGCTCAAATCAAGAATGCATTATAAAAATAAAAATAAAAATAAAAATAAAAATAAAAATAAAAATAAAAATAAAAATAAAAATAAAAATAAAATATAAAAATAAAATATATAAACAATATATAAAATAAGCATTTAAATAAAAATATTCCAAAACTAATAAGACGAGGGGAAAAATAAAACAACCTTGGCATCTATACAGAAGAACTAAAGGAATCACAAATTCCAAACCTGTCATAATATGTGATGTGAAAACGTTTTGGATTTTTTTTTTCTGTTGTTGCTTACTTTAAAAATGATAACAATTTTCTGAGAGAAATTATAATGAGCCAAATTTTTTTTTGCCAAATCTTACACAGTGCAGTAAATGGACAAGTCAATATCTGGAAGAATAAAGCCAAATATTTAAGAAAGGTTATGCAGACAATCTTTTTAACTCGTCACTCAAACCGGAGAAAAAAAAATTTAAAAAAACCCAAAAAACAAAAAACCCAGAACCTAAACCAAACCAAAAAATCCAACATCACCACAACAAACCAAACTTTCTGGAGTATGACTTTTAAAAGCAAGAGAATGAAATCCGATTGGAAGTGCCTGTAACTAAAAGTTTCTTCTAGGACCTTGAAGAGAATGTAAAAAGGCAAATTATTCACCTGCCTTTTACCTGTTGTCCTTACCTAGGATGGGAAGGACTTGTGCTGTGTTTCCTCACCCTTATCCACATCTCTTTAACTCCTGACAAATGCTCTCAGCCCTAAGGAGGCACATGGAGAATTTGAATATGCCTCTGCTGGTATCTTCAGGATTTATTAAACAGATTATTTTGCATTTATTTCAGCAGAGTGCAGAGAGACCTTCCTGAGTTTTATTGGAGTGAGTTCCCCACTGACAGTGCCTGGGAAGGACTGACCCTGGCAGCTTATGGGACAACAGTCTTTGTTAATAAAATCATGACAGGTTAGGGTTAAAAGATTGCTGGTGGTAGAATCTGACGGCAAAAATATATTCTGAACAACAGGCTGTAATTGCAAGGAAACATCTGTAACCCCCAAGAAAAGCCATTTTGAGACAATCTTTAGTGGGGTTGCTGTGGTTCTCACACAGGAGAGGGGTTCAGGCTGTCCATCGATCCCAGAAGTTCTGCTGGGACTTCTCCCCATTCTCAGGTTGCTTTTTATAGTATTTTTTCACATTTAGGTGGAGCTTGAGTGACTCTAGTTGTACATCATGATCAGTGAGGAGTGATCCTACCTTGGAGTCAGGCAATTTTGGGATGGAGATCCACATCAGCATTACCCCTGGGGTGATTTTGGGGTGGAGATCCAGGCCAGCATTACACCTGAAGTAACTTTAGGACGGGTGTCCATGTCATTGTTACCTCCGAAAAAAAGTAGTTTTGCCATTGTTGGTGTCTCCTTTTTCTTCCCTTGGATAACAGTTTATAGGTGGCTTGTCAGCTAACAAAACCAACCATATTCCATCTAGAGAACACCCACATTTACCCCAATAATTTCCCTACAGTTATAACTCTGTCCAAAACTTTCCAGTTTTCTTCAGTTTTACCTCCCAGCCTTTTATCCAGATGTTTTTTTCAGGGAAAACAAAACAAAACAAAACAAAACCAAAACAAAACAAAACAGAACCAAAACAAAAATTGACCAAACTTTAAAAAAAACCCCAAAAAACAACAAAACCCAAAGAACAAAAAAAACCCCAAAAAACTCCAATAACACAAAAACAGAAGCTTTCTTTCAAATTCAGATATTACATATTCCCTCCCATAAATATTCAAATTGGTTTTCAAAGTCTCGTAGGAAAGTTAGGACACAGCCTATTGAAATTCCTGGGAGTGTACTCCAAATTACATGTATGCTCTTGAAATTTCTGTTCTGTCTTTTTCAATACATGTTTGCAAGAAAAAAGCCTATTTCCCACGTGCTATCCCTGAGCTCCACATTTAGTTTTAACATTTGAAATTTGCCATTCTTCTTGTACTTGCTATTTACATAAATTAACCAGAAGAAGGCAGAAGTAACATCATATGACTTATGCAACCAGTCAACACATCCTGAATTATGAATATTTATAGCAACATCTTTGTGCACCAGACATGAAAGAGAAAATTTCACATAGAAATTAATGAATATTTGTCAGCAGCTCTTAGTGGTGAATTTCACAATCCATTTGCAAACAACATGCAGGAGAAGAAGCAATGAGTGTTAATGAATATTAATTAGTGCTCCTTCTTTTGTCTGGCATACACACTCTCTCGCCTGTTCAGCTCAGTAAAGTGGTGTAGCTGCACCAGATGGCAAAATTTGGTTCACAATATGGGTGGCAATTGGTATTCATATTCACATGTAGTCACATTGCAGTGTGCTCCCAAGTGCTGTGTTGACAGGGATTGTGTTTTGTGTTCCAGCTACAGCAGGAGATGTCAAACCACAGCACCAGTTCATTGTTTGGGCAGGCAAGAATTTTGGCTGTGAGATTATTTTTTAGAAATGTCACCCAAGCTGTTGGGCACATAGGCCAGAAGCAGAACTGACCAAACAGGCTTTGAAATAACTTTTGGTTTCAACAAATGCTTTCTGGTATTATTTCTCTTTTTTTATCATGAAGACTTTTTTAAACTCAGGGGGAAATTTAAAAACCAGTGCTTTTAAAAGCTTGTACACCCTGACTGAATTATTCAACCAAAGCTGGATAAGCAAAGTGTCCCAGGTGGGCAGGTAGAGAACACAATATGTAGAATCAAATGAGTGTCTGCAGGCTAAATCTGAAAACAGTTCAAGCAGTGGGAATCCCACACCTTCCCACAAGAATACATCATTAGTATTTCCTGCACCACCATCCTGAGGTTGCATCTGATTTCTTTATAAACAGAAATCAATAAAAGTTATGAGACCAGCATGTCTTTGTGCTTTAGATGAGTTTTCTCTCTGTATTCAAACTGAAAACCAAAAATTAGCTTGTGCTTACCTTGTCTGAGAGTATCCATAAAGTTTTCTAAAATATACACCCATATATCTAAAGTCGGCAATAGTTTACACACTGAAATATTCTGGATATTCACCAAGAATGGAAAGTTTAAAAACCTCTTCTTTTTGCTGCAAAAGAAGGACATTACAGAAGTCACCACTTTGGATTTCTGCAAGTTTGATACACACAGAGTTCCCTCAAGAAAAATATCTATCAGTTTTGATAAATTCAGCCCTAATGCAGACCTTGGTTATATGAAAAAAAGAGAAAAAAGTCTTGTGTAGCACCAGAAAAATCCATGAAAGTAAATTTTGGCTGACAAGACAAAAAATTCAGGTTTTTGGTCAGCTTACAAATTATGTTTTTACTTTTAAGTGATGCTTTTATTGAGTGTTGTGGACCCATTTGGCTACTTGGAGAAGGAAAACATGTGGTGTTCGTATCTAACCATGCCAGTAGCACTGTCTTTCTCCTGATCCTTCTCTTTTTTCCTGGCCCTGGGTATGACAAAAGGAAAAAAGAGGCACCTGATCCCTTTATTAATATCACTCGGATGCAGAGCTGGGCACAATGAGAACTTGACCTGCACAGAAGATGTTACCCCCTCAGTTTTTATGCAGTTTCTCAGTGCTGTAGCTGATTTAAGGCTTCAGTTGTGTCTCAGGAGTGGTAAAAATTGAAAACCATCCATTCTTAGAGCTGTTTCTGGAGTTAATGTGTCACATACATCCTTTCCTTAGGTGAAAACCTCCCAAGTTGTCACCCTTGAAAACCTGTGAGAAGCTAAACAAAACATCCAATTTCCATTCTAGGATAGGTTCAAAAACATTAACCAAAAATTCCTCTCAGACAAGTGATTTTCATGTGCTCTGTCTAACTTTATTACAGGATGCTAGAAGATTTCCCTACTGAATTACAGGAAAGCTCATACTTTAGGAAATCCTTTGATACCTGTGTGGATAATTCCCTCATTCCCCTGTGTCTCCCAGTGAGACAATTTTTATTTTAGGAAAGTAGCAGTGGGGACCAAAGGAATATAACTGTTCACTTAATCAGATCCTAATCCATTTCCTAACCAAAGAAATTAATTTTGTCTTCTCACCATCAAAACAATCTGATCTTTTGAATTATTTGTAATGATTTTTTAAAGAGTGTGTAACTAAAAGCAGTACAGGCTACCTCTCTGATTTCCTTTTGCACACTTGGTTTTACACCTCTATTTACCAGAGTAGTTGTTGTTGTTGTTATTATTATTATTATTATTATTATTTAAAAGAATACACATTAAAAGCCCCATATCACCATGGTAAATTGCATTTTTACACTTGAGAGTACAAACTATCTTAGAGTTCAGTTTTTCCTAGAGCTCCAAATTCTCCTAGGACTTTTCTGTAAATATCCCCGTGCAGGTTTTATATTTCTTAAAATGTTTGGCACCTACTAAATCATACAATTGCATTTATTTCACTTCACAGAGTATATTCTAACTCATCTTCCAGTACAGTACATAATGAAATCAAAGTTTATTTTACCTCTGCCACTAGATATATTGTTGTCACATTAGGCAGCTATTAATACTTACAGATTTAAAGCTCCTCTACAGATTACTTTGGTTTTTATATTGAATGTCCTCCTAATATTTTGATGATTCATTGATCTCTTCACAGCCATTCTCAACACTAAAAAGAAAAAAAAAACCAAATAGAAATGCAATATTTAAAAAGTTATTAAAGAAACTATTGGATTTATAAAGAAGCACCTCAGAGTTTTAGTCCAGCCTACACTAGAACAGAGATTTGAGCATGAAAATTTCTGCATAATCCCTTGTGCTTTGAAAACAAGACAGCATGCCCAGCAGGGGAAGCAATGCATTATTTTTGAGCATTTTTTAAGCAAAGGGAGGTAGCTAAAGATCAGATTTTTCATGCTGTCATTATAGTTTTAAACATATCCAAAAGTATTAATTAGACAGTATTAGCAATACTGATTTTCTTGTACAGTTATCAGAAGGAAAAATGACAGGAGCTCTAAAGCTTTCAAAGGGAATAAAAGAGAATATGGAATTCCCAGAGAGCTGCTCTCTCTGGTTCTACAGAAAACAGGGAGTAAAACTCTGCACCAGAAAATCCCCTCAACCTGCTCAAGACATTTGTTTATCCATTTCAGAACAAGGGGCAGAACTGGCTCCAGAATTCTGGGGTTCAAGGAAGCTTAGGAGCACCCAGAGCTGGGCAGTGTCAGAGTTTAAAGGGTATAATTCACGTTAAAAACACTGGTGAGGCAGATAATTTAGAGTGTAGAGCAGCCCAGGTGTAAAATTCCTGTTTTTTCTGATCATATTTCTTCAGATGCAAAGCACACAGTTCAATTTGCTTATTTAGCAGTGTCCTCTGCAGATACTGATTTATTTACAACTAGCACAAATAAGATTCTGACAGATGTGTTGTGTTAGCTCATCTCAAACACAGATGAAAACGTGGGGTTTTAAAACACACTTTAAAATGCATTTTCAAAAGGAACACCCCCAAGGCACTGCCATTTGCAGCCCACAGGGAATACACAGATTATATTTTTCAATGCAATATTTTCCTAAAGCCTCTTGGAACTCTTTGTTTCTGTGCATAGGGAGACAATAATTGCAATTGTGGAAAATGCCATTTTGCAGAAGCAGGAGCAAAATGTCCTTTCTTCTTGGAAATGCTGCAGCTCCTCATTTAGCTCCATACATTTGGCTTTTTTTCAAAAGTCTTCCGTCTCCTAGAGTCAATGTAAAGCCAACACAACTAAAATTGAATTAGCTCTACCTTTTTCCCATGTTGTAAAAGATTTAAAAAAAAAAAGGTCCTACCAGTTGTAAACCCTGACACAAATCATCTAACAGAAAATGAAAATACAAAGGTAGTGCAGTGTTCTAATGAGTGATCCATTGAATGGGTGTAACTAAACCAGAGATTTATGTAAAAAGAACTTTACTGTTAAACACAATGGTGTGTCTTCAAAAAGAATTTGAGTTTATAGTTCACACTTATTAAAGGAGAAGAGCAAATTCTAGTCAGGTGTAAGTTAGACATCTTTTGGATAAGGTGAGGGCTTTGAATTCTTTTGAAGAACTTTAGAGAAAAAAATAAAATGCTGCTATTGAAATTCCTTTCTGGTTTGTTTAATCCTAAGAGAACTTTCAGGGCCAGGAGTTAGACTGGATGATATTTGTGGCTCCCTTTCAGCTCAGAATATTCTGTGATTCCCTGTGAAGATATTTATAGCATTTTACCATATATTTTTAGGGAAAAAAAATCAGCAGTTTGTATGCATAAATCATATTTTATGAAATTACATTTGCACTTTGAAAATGCAGTAATTGAATAAAAAGAATTATTTAATCAGCTATCACCCCTGTTACTTGTTCTTGCTTTCCTCCTCATGTCCTTTCCTAAGGTTTTCTAGTTAAGTGTCCTCTACAAAGAGAAGAAAAAAATATAATGCTAAACAAGAAATCAGTTTTGGTAGATTATGTTACTACTGAACCCTCAGTTTCTACAGGTGGTTTTTCAAGATCTTTCAGGTTTGTTCATGTTGTCAGAAATATGATGGGGGGAAAGTTCATGTGAGCAATGAGTTCATGGCTGGGTAAAACACAATTCCTTTGTCTGCACTCATTTCTGGAGTCCTTTTAGTATTTCCCCCAAACCCAATCCTCCAGCACTTATGCATTCACAGTCAATAAATTTCAAACATTTATCACATTGACTGGAGATTTCAGAGCACTGAGGTTCCAATTTGTTTTGTGCTGAGCCAAGGAATTCTGTGAAAACAAGAGCTTGCAGAGC
Source organism: Luscinia megarhynchos (assembly GCA_034336665.1). Taxonomy (NCBI): domain Eukaryota; kingdom Metazoa; phylum Chordata; class Aves; order Passeriformes; family Muscicapidae; genus Luscinia; species Luscinia megarhynchos. Next base: position 71,616,768 of record CM067592.1, read on the forward strand.
TCTTCAGCAAGGTGTTAATCTTTCACACGAATAATGACCCAAAACTAAATCAACATCTGAATTTTGAGACAGTTCTAGGAGTCTCCCGTCAAAAATGAAAAATAAAAAAAAAAAAAAAAAAAAAAAAAAAAAAAAAAAAATTGGTCCTTGTCAGGAACAGCACACATTTTCTTGGGCAGGTATTTATATTGTTTGAAAGTAATCTTGAATGTGAGAATAATTTTGTGTCCACAAAAGCCCTCTGGTAGCATTTTCAAAAGGCTATTAAAATTCATGGACATATCAGATTTATGTATCTTTCTAGCTGTTCCATCTCTAGGAAGGATCACAAAGCTATTTGTTTTAAAGATCTTTGGGCTGCTCCTTTGGGTCAGGGTTCTAGAACTCTTCTTTTTTGACTCTTGCTGCCAGCTCCCAAAACCCACCCTTAAGGTGAATTTTCTGCAACCCTTCCTCCCTCTGCAACAGTTCTTTCTGGGACTCAGTTTGCTAAGGAAAATGAAAAAAATCCCCAAATCTGTTTCAGGCTCATTATTGAGCTCTTGTGTTCCCTGATTTTCTCTCTCTCTCTCCCTAGGGGTGGCAGAGATCTTTATCCTCATCTTTACAATACACCTGTCAGCTGCATTAATTTTGTCCCTGAAGGTGACAATTAATTGGCAGCTTATAACTGTAATGAGCCTTTAGTGCTAGCTGCACTAGCAAACATAAAATTGTGTGAGGAGAGGAGGACACAAAGATATTGCCGAGCACAGCAACAGATTTTAATAAAAACCTCCATCATTCCAAGGTTCCAGAAATGCTGGAGATTGCCCAGGAAAGAGAAGAAAATTCCTAAGGGGCACGAGATAATTTCAGTGATTTAGAATAATTATTTTTTTGTGTGGGAATCAATAGTGAATATTTGCATCTGTGCCACAGGGAAACAGCTTTTCAGTTCAGAAGTGATCACAGTTGTTGTTGTAGGGGATTCCCCTAATATTTCATTCATTCATAAAATGGAAGTCCCACAACTCTCTGTCTTATAAACCCTGAAGTGGAAAGAGAGGCAAACATTTGCCTAAGGAATGGGGTGCTCAGTGTTTGATAAGAATTCAAATTGTTCCCCTTTCATACTTTCCCATTACTTGAAGTAATGAGATGATAGAAAGATCCACTATTTACAGAGAGAAACAGCAATTAAAATGAAAAATTTTGAAAATGTGATTGCACTGAGGTAGTAAATATTTTGATTGCCTCATGCAGTCAATTAACATTGCACTTTTAGCTTTTAGGTTTTTTTAGTTTTTTGAAGTGGATTATGTTCATGTCTCCTGATGTCTTAGAAGAAAAAAGAGATCTGGATAATCAAACTTGTTCAAAGTACTAGTGGTTTCTGATTAGTCTTGAAACCAGGATAAATTCAAACAGTTTGTTTTTTTCAGTGAAGAAGCTATAATTTCCTACAGTATTCCAGAAACAAATCAGAATATGCAGTAAACATGACAACTGCAGGATAAATTTAATTTAAAAACAGATAGAAGGCATGCAGGGTATATATATACATACATCTATATATATATATATAGATGTAATTTTTTAAAAACAAGAGAGAAAGCTTATCAGTGGCATTCTGTTTAATAACACAAGGGAAGCAAGCACTTTCAGATGTCACCCTGACAGAATAAGTTCTAAAATCTTTTTAAAAGTTTCAAGTGTGAGAAGTTAAATCTCATAAATAGGGTTTTCTGCCTAAATAGATATTTGTTTTGTTAGAAATTTATTTTATGTCACTTAAGATTACAATTTTCAGACTGTCAAGAGGGAATTACAATATTTAAGTGAGTAAAGGGAGTCTGCATTACAACCTGCTATTCACCTGCTGACATGGTAATGAAACAAATATTTTCCTTCAACCCATTAAGAAGCACTACGTAAACCCATGAGTGAACAAAAATTGCCTCAGTGCCACAATTATGGATTGAGGAAAATACTCAGGGTGCTCCACTTGAACTTGGCCATGATGTGTCTAATACAATATGGCACAGGTAATGTAACACTTAAATTTCAGATATCTATAGGGGAAATGAGAAAAATGACAGAGAAAAATAAATCTCACTCCAAGTCCAATATTCTGAAATTGTTTTAGATATTCCATGCTTGGAAGGTGTAAAATTTAATACCAGAAGTACTTGTCTAAAGATAGCTGATGCCACAGGAGGGCTCCTTGTCTTACTTTTTACTTTTTCCTTGTCCACCATGAATCTTCTTCCATTTTTGAGATTCCAACTGTTGGAGTTATGAGAATCTCAAGCTGGAAATGGCATTGACACATTGACAAGTTTTTTCAATTTTTTTTTTTTTAAGTTTTTGTTTGTAAATAGGATCTCCTGGTTTAACTAGAAGAAAACCTTGAGATTTTTAATGATCAGATCTTATCAAGAGTCTTCTTTCTGTCACTTGGGGTTTTGTTTAAACAAAGGTTATACAGCATTTCTAAAGAAAATTTTCTGGCTTACAGAAATTATGCCAATTTTTTTTTTTGTCTCTTTAACTGAAGTGCCTTCCAAGTTCAATCAAAACTCTGAAACTTAATAGAGAAAGTTCACTCTTCATTTCTAAGATAGTTTGGACTGATTTCTGAAAGCCACTGCACTTTATTGATGTTTTTCCATTTTCTACCATAATTGACTTTTCTCTTTTCTTGTACTGATTGAAGAAGAGCATCTTAAGCTGATACAGATAAAACGTTATGCCTGACAAAAAAAAAAAAAAAAAAAAAAGGTTGAGTATCTCATCCCAGCAAGTCTTAAAAAAAAAACCAACTCTGAGTGTAGAACAGTTTCTTTCTGTTCATTTCACTCTAATAACACAGGAAGGGAGACAGGGATCAAAGTGTCAGATACAGGATTCTCTCGTTCACACTCTGATCCTTCTCTTTTAAGCCTGAGACCTCACAGAAGCAGCAATATCATTTCAGAGAGTGCAGCAAGGATAAAATAAGAGGTTTAACCCTGCTTAAACCATTTCCCCCAGGGATTGAATTAGCTGCTCTGTCTGCTAAACTGCCCCATCAGGAGCAGATCCTGCTCCATTTCTCCCTGTGGTGCTGATAGAGATGTGCTACATACCTCAGCATTTCACACAGAAAAATAAAACCACGAGTGGGCATGCACCATGAATTTCAGTTTTCTGCCTTTTCACGGACTGGTTTTGTTCATGTTCTCTACTAATCCTCTGTGCAATCAGGTTTTCTGGTAATTGTCACATTTTCTGATAATGAGTAGATAGCTATTTTCCTTTCATTTGAATCAGAGGGGGAAAAAAAAAAAGGAATTCAGATTAGAAACATAAATATCAGGTATTATAATCCCAGTGTTGCTACTCAATAATATTTACTTTTAAAAAACTTTAAACATTTTAATTCGTTTTGGCACCATCCAAAACCAATCACAGAAAGGTTTGGTTTGAAAGGGACCTTAATGATAATCTCTTTCCATTCCTGTTGTGGGCTGGGACACCTTCCTCTATAAATACTGTAAATATCTGTATATACTCTTCTACTCAATAAATACAAAAATGGAAGAAAAGGAACAAAACTGAATTGGGACTGATTTTGTCAATCCAACCTGCCTTTGGTGCTGTGAGGAGAAACATTTGGCAAAACTAAGAGAATTCCTCTGAGGAATTCACTATGGATAGAAAAAATTCAGACATTCCTGATTAATAATGATAGGTCTAGAGAAAATAAGGTTTCTGTTTAAGCACTAGTAAATATCTTTATAAAAAGCCTTAAAATTAATCAGCGTAGAATCTGCACAGTCCTAATTTATCTACTGTAAAAGCAATTTTTACATAGAGGAAAGGCCTACAGTTTTTACAAAAGTCTATTAAATTTAATATTCCTGCATACAAACACAAATTTGTTTTTTTTACCTAATTCTCTAAACCTTTATCCTTATTGATATTTATCAGGGCAAAAACCTGCCTTGCATGCTAGCTGACTTTAGCATTACCCCAGGACACAAAATCAAGATCTTGGGTTCTAACCCTTGCTAGCAAACTGTATGTTCATAAAATATTATTGCACTGTCTTGTCGAGGCACCAGAAATTTTAGTATTTGCTCACCTGAAGGAAAACATTCCTCTAATCAACATGTTATTCTTTTTGGGCTGAAGACAGTCAGAACCTTGGGGCTGTTCTGCCTTGAGAGGAGAATGCTCAGGGCTCTTCCAATATGACCTGTTCTGGAATTCTGTGATGAATTTTTTTTTTTTAATATTTTTTTTAGAAGAAAACTAATGTACAAGCCAAATTATTAACACAATTTCCGTGGAATTCTACAGCTTTAGTTGGTGTAATGATGAGAGAACATCAGCAACCCAACAGCACATTGTCTCAGTGGTTCTTACTCTGTTCTGTATTCTATTCACCCTACACTTTTCTTTGGGGGTCACAGGAATAGTTTTATTGTTGTAGAGCTCCCCATAAATTCTTTCACTACGTGGTACCACGGATTAAAATTTAAACCTGAAGAACATTATAAACATTACAATGGAGTTGACAGCTGTTTAGATGTTTACTTATATTTAAATTCTGCCAGGCCAAACACACAAAAAAAAACCCCAGAAACTCAAATTTTCCATTCTTTGGTAGCTTTAGCATAGGAGGAGGTGACATAAAAACCTCATCCACTGAGGAACCAAAATCCACTAAAGAGATGTGGGGCAAATTCAGGACAGAAAAAAAGGAAAGCACTTCACAGAGAATAACAGAAGGTGCTCTAAATCAATGAGTTACAAGTACAAAGTCATTAGTGTTGTTTAAAATAAATCTCCTTGAGAAGTAACTGCAGTCCTATCCATACATTTTCTATAATGAGAAATGGGAAGCATGCTATTTTTTGCCTCTTTCACTTGATAATTCTTGAAAAATACTGAAAAAAACTTTGCTTTCTTAGCCTAGTGCCTTTATATGCTGCAAACTGTTTTCATTTCTGAAAACTGTAATACTTTAAAAAATAAATAAAACCCCAAATAATTTAAAAAAGAAAAAAATTAACCAAGCACAGCCAACTCTCCTCATCCTTAAAGCTCCACCTACCAACGTTGCAATCAGGACTATCCCCCCTGTCAGTGATGCTGGATTCCAAGAAAATATTGAAAATCTTCCACAAGGTCAGAAAAAAAGTGGGTAGTGTGTGAATCAATGATTTTTATATTATATATAGCAAAGTAGAGCATGACACTTCCTTTTGACAGGTTCTTACATTAAGGAAATCTGCATTCTTGTCATGAGTGGCTTTCCACAGAAGCAGAAAAGAGACAAAAATTAAAAAAGAGACCCAGAAAGATGAAACCAAGCAAACCAGAAATCAAGGACCAGAGGAGATGTAAAGAAATAAGAGGTAATTGTATGCAATGTGCTAAATGTGCTAAACAGTAAACATTTTCAATAATTTGGCAGATGTTTTATCTAATGAAACACTGGAATCACAAGCGTTTTGAGTGACAATTTATTTAATTTTACTTAGAATTCTGCTGCACTTTAATAAATTCTTCCCAAACTGGCATTTCTATGCTATTAAGGTTTATGCAAGAGGAACTCTCACACTGTAAACTTCAGTGTTATTTTAGTTATAAAACAGATTGTTCTTGTAGTTGGAAAAAGCATAATATTTCAAACAGCCAAAATGCAACATTTAAAGATCTGTTCATTTGTAGTGGGCACACACATACAGCCTGCAGAATTACAGACAGTTTGAAATAATTATTTTTAATTGAAAGCATAAATCAATTCTTTTCAAGCATTGAAACAGTGTCCTTATTGCTATTCAAGAAGGGCTGGTGTATAATTAGATGAAACTTGAGTTCACAGATAAATATATGCTTTGTTGATTGCACATGGCATTTCAGAGTAAAGCAGCTGCAGAATTACTGAGAGAATCAAGATTTAAACAAATTCCCTGGCATCTTTTATCAGGAACACAGAGTTTTACTTGCTGTCAACAGAAATTGATCTATTAGTCTTGCAGGGAAAAATAAAGCAAGAAATATTTTACGTCCAAGTTGGTTTTGCTGTAGATGATCCTCACCTCAAGAGTGCTTGGGATTCTTACAATCTTCAGGTTATTGCTAAGTAAAATAATATTGCCCATGGCACCTGCCCAGATGTTGTGTGTTATCACAAAGATTGATTTCTCTGCCAAATCTACACCAATTTCCCATTTCTCATCATTTCTGTATGGAAACTATAGGTGTAAAACTTGCAAATACCCTCATGTCTTTTTAATCTGGAGATTAAGGTGCAATTTGAAATAGAACTTTATTATTCCACAAAATCTGGATCTTTTGGTTTGATAATCTTAATAAACCTACATGCATATTTTGTTCAGATTAGCATGGTTTCACTTCAAATAAATATTTGTAAACTATCTGGAGACATCATTCAGCACCCTCTATTTGAGAAGCACTTGTTTAATTAATTACTTTGTTTTGGGACAGATTTGCATGACTCCTCTCATAACACAGTGGAATTATTTCTCAGAGGAGAAAAGTCATCAAAAAATGCACAAATAATGAACATAGAATATCCTGAGCTGGACCCACAGGGATCATCCAGCCTGACCCCTGGCCCTGCAGGGACAATCCCATCCTGTGCATCCCTGGGAGAATTTTAAAAAGGATTCCCTGAGGAGCCTGGGCAGAGCCCAGAACTCTCTAAATTCCCTAAATCCAACCTAACCCTGCCCTGACACAACTTTATTCTACTCTAGATCTTGTCCCTGCCCCACCAGAGCCCAGGCATCAAAGCTGCTCCTCTGCTCCCCCTCAAAAACCAAATAACCTCAGCTGGATAAATATTTGCTCAAATGTAGCTTCCTGTAAATAATTATTTAGGGCAAAAAGTGACCTGTGAGGAAATGCATAGATATTTATACAGATTGTGTGTCTCTGCAATCTCAAGGCCCAGTGAAGATGGTCTGAACGTTTCTTTTTTTAAACAGGTCTGGGTGTTAAAAGCATTTATCCACTGTTATTTTATCCTTAAACTGGTTCAGCTTTCCTTTGCCTATCTACACTCGTGGGGTTTTCAGCACAATTTGTGTCTGAAAATCATGAAGTGAAGGTGTAAGGGGATGGCAGGTACATTAAAAAATGTGAGGATGGGACTGATGGGACTGATGCCAGATGAAAAGGTGATAAATAGTTATCTAGGAAATAGTAAATGTGGCCATGATATTCCTAGTTGCACGTAATCTGGAGCACCAACATAATTCTACTACTACTATTACTTGTAATTATTTAATGAGCTTCTTAATCTAATTAAAATCTTTACAGTATAACCTTGGCTTCTTCTAACGTGTTTTGCCCCACTCCCCAAAAAAAAAAAAAAATCAATTGTGGGCAACAAAAGTGTAGAACAGTTAGCCAAATCCTTGTTGTGGAAGTTTGTCTGGTTAGGTAGACATCTAATTTATGTTGTTTTATTAAACTTTTTTAATGCACATATTATGGCAAATATGGATTATTTTCATCTTAAATTCTGCAGGTATGAGACAAATATGTTTTCTGAGAGCACAAACATGAAGATTCAGTCGTAGAATTTTAATTTTAAATATTGAAGTATGGACATATTTAATTAGTTATAGGTTTGGAGGTTTTTTTCCCATGAACAGCTTTGTCTAGAGCACTAAAGAGAGGTGATTCAAATACACATTCTGTTTTCTTCCAGACAGAAGAGTGAATGGTCTCAAGATAATTACATTAGCATTTATTTTATGCATGTACCTGTTAGACTTCTTATCTATTATTTGCAAAAACAGGGAGAGGCAGCAAATGATAGGAAAACAGTTAATTACAACAATTAATAACAATTAATAACAGCTAGAGGTGATTTCTTGTGGTCTCCCAGTCACCCATTCACAGTTTTATGAGGAAAAAAATCTGCTGACCAAAGTGATGTCTGATTTTTACAGAAATTCAGTTTCAGGGGAGAGTAGAAATGCATCTTGGAAACTTGTCTCACTTTAGGAGGAAATCACAGATTCACAGATTTCACAGAATATTCTGAGCTGGAAGCAAAATCCATCCAAGTTCTAGGAAATAAGTAGTGAAAAACTAACTTTCAAGCATGGCAATCAGCAGAGCACTGTGATTTTGCTTTTACCAGCTTAGCTAATGGAAGATGGATCTTTTTTCTGATCAAGTTCAGCTTTTCTTATAGTCTAAGTTAATTTAGTTCCCTTCCAAGCAGAGGAAGATTTTTCATTGCATGGAGCCTTCTGTGCTGCCTCAGAAGACATTCTTCCTGTGAGGAATGCAAAAAAATTTGTCTCCAAATTGTGAAGATATTACTCAGGTTCTGTTTTCTTCATGGTAACCTACTGAAATGCCTCACTTGTAACCAACCAATCCATTTTCAACTGTGAAGAGCAGCATGAGTCTGTTCTTTCAGCATCTGAAGGAGGATAATGTGCTTCATGAGGTCTTTTCCAAGAACCTTAGTGATTCTGTAATTTAAATAAATGCAGCAATTCTTGTCACAGAACTGTGGGCACTTCAATACAGTTTATCATATCTAGGACATTTAGAAGAACTAGCCTCCCACAAAAAAAAAAAAACTCTCAAAACTAAAACAAAAACAAAAAACCCACCCCAACACCCCAGAACCATACAAACATAAACAACAAACCCAAAAATGCAAAAAAACCCCAACAAAAGGTAAAGTCAACATTCTCAAGAAATAAAATCCACTTCTAAAGATTATTTGTGGGTTGTTTGCCTAACAGAGACTCATTGAATTTTTGTTTACCTAAGTGATATCTTTGTTCAATTGAGTATATTCTGATTTTGCAATTTTGACTTATATTTTAACTGCAGTTTGTGCTTAAGCTATCCCATTAACAATTAGCATTTAATTGGTGCTGCCATGGACCATTCTGTTATTTGCAATAGGTGGGGTGGGGAGGCTGGGCTGTTAATTTGCAGATTTCATTTTTTTAAGTGGAAAAAATGCGGAATCCATTCTTGTGTCCATATGTGGATCTGTATAAGTGTGCTGGGTATTTTTTTCTGGTGCACTTATCTGTTTTAAATCAGGCCAAGGTCAGCAGGCTGCACAGCTTGCATGTTGTCTATCTGAAAGTTTGACAAAATATTCAGTGCTTGCTCCTCCACTGTTTTCTTACAAAGTGGGAGAACCAAGAGCTGCATTTTGTTAATTATTTGAGGCAATTTTGCTTCCTACAGTAGAGATTTTTCCAAACTAGGTGTTCAGAGCACACACCTAAAATCCTAAGAAAAAATAAACATAAAAGAGAGAATAGCATTTTCCTGAATTTTTAACGACCCTTTTTCAAAAGTAGCTCCAAAAAGTTAAAAATATGTAAATATATATGTATATTGCTCCATACCCCTTCATGGTCAATATCATAACCTGAATTATATCCTTCAAGAAGTGCAAAAAGCAAACAGATCCACCTATAGCCCAATGCTTTCCTTCCCCAAATAAATGTTCCTCTAAAAAGAATTTGTTAATTTCAGAACAATAATCTCATTTTCAGTTACATTCTATTATCACTTTGTGTCCTAGTCAGACCCCATAATTTCCAGACAGCACAAATAACTGTTTGATTAAAGTGATGAACACTCTGTCATATGAACATGAAAAGTTCATGGTAGAAATGTATTTTGAAAATATATAAAGAAACTGTAGATTGAATTAATGATTTCTTCTTGTCTTAAATAAAAAAATAAAAAAAAAAACCCACACGTTCTATGTAAAAAAATGCATCTCATGTAATTTTTGGGACATTAAAAACAACCAAAGAAAAGAAGCAAAATTACTGTGCCCCTTTCAGGAAAGAGGCTTGAACCAAGTTCTCACCTGTACCCTGAATTAATTAACTTTGGAAATTATCTACTGCACAGAAAAAGCAGCCACCAGGGCTAGAGAATTAGTTCCTCCAGTCAGATTTATTCCTGGTAAAAGTCTTTGGGAAAACTTTGCTTCTGTAGATAATGCCAGGAGGTTTTTGAGAGGAGTGAATGTGATCATCTCTCAGCAGGACACAAAACAGTTGGCAAGGAACTCTCAAGGAAAAACTGGATTTTAACACTTAGCAGAGGGAAAAGGAAACAAAACTTCACTGCACAGGCCACATCTGCTTATTTGTAGTTTATAGTGCAGCACCTTTTTTATTTAGCACCCTTTTTTTTTTGCTCCTTTCCTCTCATAATTTCAAAGCAGTGCCTTTGAGAGTGAGTGTAGCAAAGAGGTTGCTAAAAAGAGCTGCTCTGAACACAAGTTTTGGAGCTGATTGGAAGAAATCTGGAGATTTCTGAGATGTTAAAAGATGAGACACAGATAAAAAATGATGTATTACAGACAAGACATAGGAGAAAGCTGAACTAATAAGACAGAGAGCAGCAATTTTCTAAAGCATCCTCCCAGCCACAGAATTTTTCTGTTTTACAAAAAATATTTTTTTACCATTTCTCTATTTCTTTAATGGCATCCTTCATTTAAAAAACAGTTTTTTCTAAAGCATACACTCGGGCACTGAAAGCCCTGACAAGCCCTTGAAAGCAGTTTCAGATTTGATGTTTTTAAATGTGGAAGGTTTTGGTGCTGTCTTTCTGGTTTTAGATGGGTTTATTTATTTGCTTGTTTTCCTGTTTTTTTTTTTTTTATTTTTTTTGTTTTCTTTTTTTTGTTGTTGTTGTTTTTTTGTTTGTGATTTTCTTTTTTTTGTTTGTTTTTTTAGTCAGGTTTTCTGGGTTTTTTGGTTGGTTGGTTGCTTTTTTAGTCAGGTTTTTTGTGGGGTTTTTGGATTTTTTTTGGGGGTGGGGGGTTTTGTTTTTTTTGTTTTTGGGGGTTTTTTTTTTGGTAATTTTATTAGTTTGTTTTATTAAACTAGTTTTGTGGGATAGATTAGTGAGTAGCTTTTCCCCAAAGCCCTGATGATATCATCAGATCAAGTTTTGGGGCTCTCACGACCAGGGCCACTGCCAAAGGTGCTGGAAAAGTAGAACTCATTATTTGCCATGCACACACACTTAATTCTATTTAAAATTAAATAAATTAAATTTAAAGAGATCAAGGTTTGGTGAGATTGTAAGCATTTTACAATGAAATAATAGGAAAAAATCTACAAGCACCTAGTTTTATTCACTGTCCACATTACAGCTGCTGACAGCATGGCATCCTGTGACTTTTTTGCACATACAGTGGCTGAAGTCTTCTTTCTAGCAAAAAAAAAAAAAAAATTCATTTCCAGTTTGTGATTTTAAAAAAATTGATTTTTACTAAGGTTAGTCTGACAGCAACAGTTACCAGGGTACCCCAGGTTCAGGAACAGGGGGCACGTAGAACTCACATTTTTATTACAAGAAATTAAATGATCAGCATTAAAAGCAACATGGTTCTGCTCAATTTCAGTTCATCATAATCAAAGCAGTCTAAATACCACATGCAGAGGAAGAGATCTCACTCCCAGAAATACTTCTGTCAAATGCCAATAAATTAATTTTGAGATTCTTAGGATTTTTAGAGATATGAAACAGGCAGAGTTGGATGGAATATCAGTGATTAAGTCTTTAATTTATTTTACTCCTGCTCAATCATGCTTAAAAAATATACACACTGCTTCCATTATAGCAGCTAGGGAGTATGTGAGACTATTTCTACATATATCAATTCTAATTACCTCTGAGCAATTAATAAAGATAATCTATCACAGCTTAGAGCAACATGGTTTTAGGTGCACTTTGTCAAATGGGTGTCATGAATATTTAGATCATGTTCACTTTAATCAGAAGAAAATAACGATGACAAATAATGATCATTTTTCAAAAAGAGAACCTTAATTATTCAGAGCCTGATTGAAAAAAAATCCAAAACCCCAGAAACCAGAAACAACAGAGATATCCTTCAGGAATAAATGAATTGCATGGCCTTTGCAATGTTCCATCTTACTGACAAGAAATCAAATGTGGCACTTTTTGCAAAATAGAAAGGAAAGGGTTCTTTTATGCCACTGTGCTGCAGATTTAAAAAAAAAAAATTATTTTGGGAAAATACTGTGTATTTAACTAGTACAACTCTCTCCCTCTATCTGCTCCTTTGGTGATATCTGCTCTACAGCCCAGGGGAAAGAGGAAAATTAATCACTTTTATGTTCTAAATAAATTCATTTCTCCAGCTGCTTTAAAAGTGTTTAGCAGAATTGCACCACTTGAACTTCTACCCAGTGGCCCTACCTAATATCTTCTCTCTATTAACACCTAAAGGACAACAATAAAATAAATATTTCAGCACTGAGTCTGAGATTGAGACGACTCACTGAATTGATATGGCCATTAAAGCTCTACATGTAACATTCAATAAATAAACATTTCCTCATAGGAATATGTAGAATAACGAAGAAAAAAATGACAAAGGAAAAGTTTGAAATGTGAAGCCAAGTGGATGGTCACTTTCAGGACTTTCTCTTCACCAGTTATGGGGTTTCTCTTGCCTAATACTTGACATGCTCACTCCTCCCTGCCACACACCTTTGAATTATTAAATTTTAGGGACAAACTTAGGTCACCTCACTTTCATTCATGTCCCTTCATGTCCATGGGCTTTCCTAGGAAACTACAGATTCACAACTTAAACTCTTTCCTCACATCATAATTAAACCTGGCAGGTTTAGAACTCCTTGAATCCAACTGGAAGGGGCAAATTCCTCACCAAATGAACCTGAAACTGTTCTGGTTCAATTCAGCATCATTCAGATTCAACCCTGCTCCAAGTTTTATTATATAAAGTTGACCAAATTATACAACTGGTGAAATTAGTAAGATTTACCATACACCTAAATTCAAGTGATGGTTGATGTCATGCTTTAAACTCTTTTTAAATTCAACCTTGAAATCAAAGTTTTCTGTGATTTTATAATATACCCACTAACACCCTGTTATATGTAAGAGTAAATATATTTTTAAAAACTTATGTATAATAGTTGAATTATCTCAAGTATTAGTCCTTAAAATACTTTGATAAAGATGTACTATTTAAATAAAAATCTATTATGAATGGGGTTTTTGTATTTGATGCTAATTCATGCCTATTAGATTCAGTGTTTCTCCTTATTAAGCTCATCACTACTTATTCAATAATTTATTGATATTAAGCAAGTATAAATAGTGTTGTAATCTAATCTAAAACTCTCTTTGATTATAAACTGAGCTGTAGTAACACACAGTAGGGCACTACCCTCTGCTCTGTTAACAAATCCTTATTTAGGCTCCAAATATTATTACATTTGGGGTGTGTAATATCCCTGTACTAATTTCTAATGCAAGATGTTAAAATAATGATGGCTAACACCTTTACAAAATTGAAGCACAGCAATTTTTCAGGCAGCAGTTGCATAATTAAATACTTTTTAACGAGAAAATTTTTCCTTCCTCTCTTTTCATCCTTTCTCTCCCTATGTGCTGCCTACTTAACTTTTAATGTGATAATTCTTCTGCAAAAAAGTGCTATGTGTGGCTTTGGCAAATCTTGCAAGCTGCCAAAGCCTGGTTATCATCATACTGAGCTCTTAAAGGAAGAAAGAGGCAGAAACTTGACAAAAAGTTTAAATTAAGGAGAAGCATTCAGATTTTTGACCTGTTGCATCTTCCACTCTTTGTTTTTTTGTTTTTTTTTTAATTAGAACTTTATTTGCCTACTTATAATCAGAGAGCCACAGAGCTTGTTGATAACATGGTCTTTAAAGACCTAATTTATTTTCATGAAGACTGCTAAGAGGATGGGGAAAAAGTAATTAACTATTATCTCTTTTTTTTTCCTAATAACCATAAACTTATTAAATGACTAATAGTCGAAGTGTGGGCATGCAACATGCACTTTAGAATAATTTAATACTGAACACTTAAAGGAAAAATGTGAACAAAACCCAAAATTATTTACAGAACTAAGGAAATCTGATACCTCAGCACCAGCATATACATGCACTTTCCCTTTCAAATGGCCTGGATTTTCAGGTTCTTTACAATTTTATTAATAACCTTTCACAAGAAGCTGTCAGTAACTTTGCCCAACTGCTTTTTCTCATGCTGTGCTCAAAAACTCCTGCTTCACTTTGACTTTAACAAGAAAACAACAACTCTTCACAAATAAAAGCTTATTTAACTTGCAGCTTTTTGAGACCATTTGAATAAGAATTTTGCTCTTGCTTTTACATTAAATAATAATATTTATGAATAACATGGCTTAACATGGCATAACATCAATCTTATAAGAAAAGTCCTAAAAGAAAACTTCTTAACTGAAAATAGATGTAGAGAATGGAAATACCCAACAAAATTTAAGGAAGTCCAAACAAACATCCTTTTAGGTGCTAAAATTCTTTTAAAATAAATTATATGATTTCAGCAGGTGTAGAACACATAGATGCCCACGACAAACTACTTAGCTAACGATTTGTGTATTTATAAATCTGTACTCTGGTATTAATGCAAATTTTGAGAAATATCTTTGTTTGCTTGGTTGGTTGGTTGGTTTGGTTTTTTAACTGATTACACATTTGCTGTCTTTAAAAAAAAATACCATAATAACAATTTTTATCATTTTATCTCATTTTCATTTGCAAACCTCAGCATGCACAGGTCGGAAGGTATTTTCCAGAAAGCTGCTGCTGGTGGTGAGCAAGTGATGTCATCAGGAGAAAACCTTTCTGAGAAGAAAATGTTTCTCCAGAAGTAACGAAGACTTGACTAGATTTTCCCTAAGGTAAAGTAAGAAAGCATTATTCTAAGGACAATTTTAGGGGGGAAAAAAATGTTAGCGTTCTCAAAAAAATAAATATTTATGCCTAAACTCGAGTTGAATGAAAAGCAACCAAGTTTCTAAACACACTTAGGGTTTTAATTTAAAATCTAGGTGATCTCCCAAGTGCTTTCCAAGATCATGAATCATTCAAAGGTCATGACAATGCCCCTGGCCCCAGCCTTCTAAGCACATATATTTGGCATTTTTTCCAAAGCCAGCACCTTTATTTATGCTAGCCCTTCCTTTTAATGCTGGGGCACAGCTTTGCAGCTGTTTATCTGTGGCTGGTGGGGAGAAGAGATGCTCAGAGGATGCTCAGTGCCTTTCAGCATCCCTGACATGCACTGCTGGACTTCCCATGAGAATTCAGCCTCAGAAGCAGCACAAAAAATGGAAATTTCTCCATCTTGGGGCTGCTGTTGACTGCCTGGCTGGAAGGAGAGGAGGGTGATTTGTCAGAGGCTTTCTGGGCAGTTCTTTATTCCATAAATAAAATAAAGCTCTATAAACCTCGCCTGGCACCATGTGGCAGAAGTGCATTCAGTGGAACACAAGAGTAAGTCCTCACAAAGTATGTCAGTAGCACTGCCAAGTCATGCCAGGAAATAATCACTTGTGATCCAAAATCCATCCCTTTAAATGTGGTGGGACTCAAAGGGGAATTGGAGCAACTTCATTAACTGGTGCAGATCTCATAAGAGTTTCCCACAGAAAGTACCTGACAAGGTGTTTGGGGTTTTTTTTTTTATTTTTTTGGGGGGGGCTTTTTGGGGGGCTTTTTTGGTTTTTTGTTGGGGGTTTTTGGTGGTTTTTGTGGGTTTTTTTTGTTTTTTGGTTTTGTTTTGTTTTGGTTTGTTTGTTTGTTTGTTTGTTTGTTTGTTTGTTTGTTTTTGGGTTGTTTTTTTTGTTTTTGTTTTTTGGCTTTTTTTTAACGAAATTAAAATTAATAATTTCCATGTGATAAAAGAAAATACTTTTATTATCTGAGAGGTCTTTCAGAAAGATTAAACCTAACAAGAAATAAAGTTTGAAATACATTATTAAGAGCTTTTCCTCCCAACCACAGGTTGGTACAAGTAATATCACACATTTTAAATGTTGCCCCCATCTGTAGCATTTCAGAAAGTACACACCACAAGTTTAGAGAGAAAGGAAAATTAACTCTAGGCAAAACCCTCCCATTTAAGTCGAGAGAATCAAGATTTTGTTGAGTTTTATTTTCCCCAAATAGTCAAAAGTTCAATGTACTTGCTTTCAGCTGAAGCCTAAGACCCAGGTACATATTTTCATTCACCACCCTTTTTCATTACTTTATTGAGTTCTAATAAACTGAAATAGAAATTATTAAAGTTGCAATTTTTTACGAAACCAACAAAGCTAGGAAAGCATTACAGGCTTGCAACCATAAAAATTAATCTGTTCATTTGGAAAGTATCCTCTTAGGGCTGTTTGCTTCCTACATGTGCTTCTTAACATTACAGATTTAATAATACCCTGAAGATATCTCAGTTATTATCGTGAAATTATTTAAGGATGGTAGTAAGATGATAATTTTCCTAATTATTCTGATACCAATTTTCCCTTAAAATTCACCTTCGAGCAAAAATGTGACTTGCCTACTGTTTCAAATATAACATATAATTTTCTTAGGCTGGTAAAAAATGAAAAGGTTAATCCAGGTTCACAGTGATGTCTTCATTTTTTTTCCTGGAAATGTGGCACTAACCTGGGTCCCTCCATTTCAGCAAACTGTAATAGTCTTTTATTTTGAGTCAGAAGAGTCTTAGATACCTCCTCTCATTCACCAGGATCTCCCAGAGATTTTGTTAACAGACAAAATTCAGATTACAGACAGGATTTAGACCCTGAACTTGCAGACAGGAGTCATAAAATAAATTAATTTATCATTCATAGCAGCAGCAGCAGCAGCAGCAATGTCCTACCACACTAACATCGACCTGTAGTCATAGGTCTAAAAGAAATTTCTAAGAGAAAAAAAAATATATAGAATATGAGCAAAAAATGGCTACTCTATTTTATTATTCTGCTAGATGTTAGTGTATTTCCAGCACAAAAATGCACACGAATCAAAATTAATGCAACGTCAGCAAGAGCAATTAGTGAATTCTCTGTCTTCCTGCTCAAAAGGTTCCATATAATTTTTCTTAATTGCCACAGCATTACATTACTGATTCACTGGATTTTATTAACTCAACAGATCCACATGAATTTCGGGGCAGGGCTGGCCTTTAACACAGTTTGTACTTTTAAAATCCATTTGTGCAGAAACACTGATTTAATCTGCTGTCTACCAACCACCATGTATATTTTCTTGCATAGGAAAGCATCCTTCTCCTAACATTATCTGCTTTTTGGTTTTGTTTTGGTTTTTTTTTTTTAACTATCCCCACAATATTGAATACACTATTTAATTATTTCTTTTTAATAATTCTTTCAAATTGTTTTGTCTTTGTCACACTTGCTGTTTGGACATGGAATAATATGTCTACAAAATGTCTATAGAGTACTTGAAAGCACATTCATGCCTCACATTAAAGGAATTTTCAACCCTCAGTCCTGGTCTGAATTATTCTGTGGTCTACACAAAACTAATTTACAGAAACAGATAAGAATGACCACATCTGCATAGAACTCTAACACATGTGAATTATGTTTTAAATTATGAACCTGTTTTATGAAACTTCACAAAAATTGGCATTTCTGCATGCAACTCTTAGTGCAATGGGTGCAACAACATTTAAATTGCATAGCCACAGACAGATTAGAAAAGACTCCTTTCTTTGTAAGTGAAAAAGAAGTGCAGCTTAAGTTATAAAAAAAAAAACTCAACAAAGAACAGGGCTAATATTTTGTGAAGCTAGTGATTTGTAACACTGCTGGAAGCATGTTTACATGTTCCAGCACTCTGTGCCCCATGTAGAGATCATTTTATTCAGAACTATCCTCTATGTTTATGGGTAGTTTGGTGTTCTTTCCTAAAAACTTTTTATCCACCTTCCCCTTCATGACACTTTTACTGAAGGAGGATTGTGCAAGTGTTGGCAGGGAAAAAAAGAAAAAAGGGGGGAAAAAAAGAAAAAAAAAGGAAAAAAGAGGCACCATTGAAGCTTAAAAAATAATTATTAGATTGGTGACCATTATTAATTCTGGACAGCTCCAAGTGACACCAAGTTCTGCTGCAGCAGAATGTTCTGCTGATGGAGGGTCAGCCCCCATAGCAGAGGTTGACATTGAATTAAAATCCCAACTATTTTTAATTAAACTGTTGTGAAGGTGGAGGATCCCTCCTCTTACTTCAGGGTTCAACAGAGGTATGTAATTATGCTGCTTCATAGACCTGACATCAGGACAGAACTAAATGGTTTTAAAGCCATCCTGCAATGGTGTTGGGCTATTTTACATGCAATGTACTGTATTTTCCTCTAATTAGGTGTATAGCTGGTAATAGCTGAAGTAATTGATATGATTTATTTAAACCTAGTCACAGACCTCTGGCAGGATTCTGCAGATAAATTTGAAATTAGTTTAGTATCACAGTCATCTGATTAAATTTAACTCTCTTCCGTGCCTCAATTTCCTACTTTCCACCTGTAAATTAGTGAGAATATTTGCTTCATTGGGTCACAGTGTTGAGTTTCATTACAGGAGAGGTTTGTGTGATCAGCAGCAATTTAAGCTTTTGAGCATTGCAATTTTAAAAGAACTTTTGAAATAGCTCTGCCTTCAGCTTTATAACATGAGAATTTGTCTTAAATTATTTTAGAAAGCTGAAGAGCAAACACAGAGAGACAATGTCTCTTTAGTAGTTTTATTAAATCCATATATTTGAATATGTGTATACCACTGCAGTGCCCAGATTAAATTCACTTTGTGGCAAACCTGAGAAATATTTAATATTTCTCCTTTGACCTTCATGCCCTGGCTTCCTTAAAATGAACGGAGCACCAAAAAAAAAGAACAAAAACAACACTGTTTAAATGACACCAGAAGACCACAGATCTCTCACCTGCTACTCTGGCCGTAACCACACAGACATATTTCTTCTCCATGTATTTTTATTTTAAATCAGAGGACTTAATATTTTTAAGCAAATTTTATTTGGTGGGTTCCTGCTCAAGAGATCTTCATGCTGACCAAAGTGAGCTTTTTGGAGTTTTCAGTAATATAACAAACTTTTCCTTTTGGTTTTTCAATTTTTTTTGTCAACAGCCACATATTTTTCAGCTTGCCAGCAAATCCCACAATACAAACATTTTTGGAGATGCTGTATTAAGTTGTCAAATATATACATGTTAAATTTTTTTATATTTGAGTTTTTGCAGATGTAGAGAAATATGAGTTATTTTCCAGTACAGAAAAAAAATTACAAACTCATCCTTCTACCCAAGGATTATGTACCTCTAATTGACAATAAATAATGCTGCTTCTTTTATTTCTAATTAGAAATTCTGTGAGCAGTGGATTTCTTTTTTGTAATTTCTCCTTTGAATATATATTTTTTTTTAGGAAAACATATTTAAACTATGTTTCACTGAAAAATTATAGAGCAAAGCACAGAATATTTATTGTTTTTGGAAGGTCATCAAAAGGCAACTAAGGCCTTTAGAAAAAAAAAATAGCTCATGATCACCACCATCTTTATATCAGTAATAAAAGTATTTTCTCATTCCTTGTTCAAACTCTGCTCCCTGAAGCATTACATTTCCCCAGCACAATTTATTATGTGCTTTAAAGAATTTAAAGAATTTAAAGTGCTGCTCATAATACATTAGGGAAGATGGGACACTGCTGCTCTTAGACAGAGATTTTGGGGAACTTTTCAAAATTTTTAAATTTTAATTTTATTTTTTTTTTTAACAATTAGGAAAAGACCATGCAAGTGCTGTGGTTTTACAAGTGATATTTGACAAAGGAAAATCCTTTCTTGATCCACAGCAATTTGTGGGTGCCACTCTGGGCTACAAAATCAGGCACTGGATTCACTTTTGATAGTTCACTGACACCAGTGCTAATTCAAAAATTAACATGCTAAGAATTGGCTCACAGTGGAAAGATTATTTAAAAGCTGTACTAAAGTTCAGGATTTAAAAAAAAATTAAAATAAAAATCAGAAATAGTATATGGAATTATGGAAATATTTTCATTTGGTTTAATGCTTCTGTAGCTGTTCAGCCACTGAAATTTTCACATGGAACAGGCACAGTAAGAGAATTGTTCACAATGGGTGTCTAAAGAGCTCCAAGTCAGAAGTGCTACTCTACAACTTTAAGAATTTTTTTTTTTTTTTTAACCCTAAAAAGGTAGAATGCTAAGGGTGTGGGGGGAAGAAGAGAACTCAACTAACCCCAAACTGAAAAATAAATTTTAAGATGTTCTAATCTGTGTAATCTCCAGTAGAATTCTTGTCAGATTTGAATGTGCTTAAACCTGAGTTTATTAATAGATTACATTATAACATATTTGTGAACACTTAGATATTTTCTGCAGGTTTGAGCAAACCAAGAGCTTGTTCTTTGCCTTAAGTCTCTTAAAAAAAAAAAACAAAACAAAAAAAGCTCTTTGTTGTGCACGCTTCAACTCAATGAATTAAAAATAATAAGAAAATTATTTCCATCCTGTTTTCTGATGATTGCTTTGTAGGTAAGAACAAGTGAACCAGTGATATCAACCTTCTGGTTGATCAGCAGCTGTTGAAGAAGAAAATAATGAGTTATTTCCACATTTAAGCCTTGGGAAAACCAGTCTTTAAAAAACTTTGTACAGAGATAACACAGTGTACCTAAATACCCAGAACAGCTGAGCCTGAGAAAGTTTCAAAGTACAACAGCAGCAGAGAATTCCTCTTTCTGAGGAGAAAAATATTTGTATTTTTATACCTTCGTCCCTGTGCAACTTTTTTATTTTCATAAAATGCAATACTCAGATATGAAATTATTATTTTACTCCAGGCAGATCCTTCCCTTGTGAAACAAGAGTCTCCCACCTCCTCTCTTTGCCAAGGAGAGTTTTAAGCAGAGGAGTTGACTCAGTTTGTAACTCCTGGCTGGCAGAATTTCCTTGAAGCACCTTCACCCAAAATTCCACCAGTGCTCCTGCAGCCCCAGGTGTTAATTAACCCAACAGAAAGTGCAGTGCAGCTGAATACTCACAGCACTGCCCCTCCTGCAAGCCACAGCCACTTTTATTCATCCCCCAAAACTGCCTCAGCACCTTTGCAGTGGTAGGAAGCAAAGCATAAAAAAAAAATTAAAAAGAAAACACCCAAAAAACAAAAGACAAAACAAAAAGAAAAACAACCAAAAAAACCCCACAAAAAACCAAAAAACAAAAACCCCAAACAAAACTAACATTAAAAACAACAACAACAAAAAAAACAAAACAAAACAAAAACCCCCAAAAAAATAAAAAACAAAACAAGCAAGCAAACAAAAAACCTAACAAAACTTCGAAGAGAACAAACAAAAGAACCACCAAAAACCAAACACCACAATATATATTTGCTTACTTAGCGGGATTGTTTTAATGCAAATGTTAATTTAAATAAGATCTGGCCTATTACCTGCAGATGCAGCATTGTTTCCACCTGTGGAGGTGAGAGGCAAGATTTATCAGGTGTGTCTGGCACAGCTCAGAGAGTTTTGACTGGTTTTTTTTGTTTGTTTTTGTTTGTTTTGGGGTTGGTTTTTTGAGGTTATTGATTAGCACTTTTAGAAGACTCCCTATCAAGTGTTAAGAGTGGGCAAGCTGTTCACCCAGGGCAGGCTCTTTGCTATTACTTACCAATTTTAATATATTAATTGAATTCCATTAATGGCAATCTGTGAACTGTGAAACTCCTGTCTACTCCCCATGACCTGAAGTTGTCCTGTTTCAAATCCATTAAATTAAATTATGTGATACAAAGGTTAATTAATCATGCATGCCCAGCAGCAGAAAATCAGACATATAAACAGAATATTGATATTCTGCTGCTACTTGAAACCATCGTGGAATTACCCACAGGTGTCCTTCATAAGTGCTGGTGATATAATTAATGGCAATAAACTCTGGCCTTGGTAACTAATTCAATCAGCTGTGGAGAACATTTCACTAAAGTGATTTCAGAGGCTGATGAACTCTTAAAAACAGCAAGTTATTCCCTTTTTCACATGGAATGATAAACCATCAGGCTATAGTTTCTCTTAATAGCCCAGTGCAGTAAAGCTGGCACCATTAAATCCAAAATACTAAAATGATTCTCTGCTATAGGTGCAGTAATATATTACATTTCCTTTCCAAAATGCAGAAATACCACTCTGTCTTTGACACAGTAACCTTGCTGACATAAAACTTTTCCCCCAAAACTTTGAGGAAAAAAGCCCTCAAAGATTTCTGTACAGAACATTGTAGGTTGCAATGAAATTTGGAGTTTTCTTTCCTCATGAAAGGTACCCAAGTAGTGCTATTCTCTATTTTTAATTTTCCATGCTTAACTTAATTCTTGGAACCTGGCACTTCAGCTCTCTATTTTCAATGCTTTACCCCTGTGGGAGAAGGGTTTTAATTTCCAACCCTTACAAGGAATTTTATTGCTGAAGAAATCTTGATCACAGTCTGCCTGGAAATAGTAAAATGTTTAATAATTTGTTACTTTTAGAATTGGTGGAGCCAGTATGGAACTACCTCATGTGGGCTTTAATGGGGTTTCAGGGTGGGATTAATGATGTAAAGCACATTATCTGTATTGATGGTAACATGTGTCTGTAGGAATATTAAATCAAGGTTGTGAATGCTGCACTACGGGCAACCCACCCGGGAGGGAAAAAAAAAGGTAAAGAGATTTTTAAGCCTTATTTTTAATCTTCCATCTATCCAGCAGCCAGCTTTGTAGAAAACTGGAAAAGTCCAAGTTTCACAGAGAGCTTCAGTGTGCAGATGGAGGAAAGGTTCAGATAATTGAAAATTTTGATAGGTGCAGGTATTTATCTTTATTTAAAGTGCAACTCAGTCTTGTAAGTCTTCCATAGCAAAGATAAACCTTCTGCAAAACAGGTGTGGAACTCTGAAAATACTTCTTAATAACACAGGAAGGCCAGTGTTTCAATTACTTTAACTACTACTGAAAAGGAGAGAAAAATAAGTGTATTCCATGGTCTCTAGCAGATGCAACACCATCCAAACTATAAAAAGAAATATAACATGGATGTAAGAAAATATAAATATATATTTATAATTGCTATATATATGATGAGACCAATATATTAAAAAAAATTAAAAAATCATGCATAAAACCAAACCAGGCTGCACAGAAAATTAGCACTGAAACAGCACTCAGAATTTAAGGAGAAGGTACATTCCTCCATAAATCTTGCTTTTCCAGTTCTAGGCTGAGTTCCAGAGCAAGCACATGATTGCCCCAGTCTCAAAAAAGAAGCTCTTAATTTTTTTTAAAGTTCAGCTCTGCCAATCTGGAAGCAAGTGCAGCTCCCAGGTCAGGCACTGAGGAGCTTGAGCCCACAAAGCACCATTCAGGTGACTTTAAAAATAAGGAAAAAAATGGCGATTTTTTGCTGCTTTTGTTTGTTTGTTCTGTTGTTTGTTTTGGTTTTGTTTGGTTTTGTTTTTGGTTTTTTTTGTTTTTGTTCTGGTTCTGGTTTTGGTTTCAGTTATTTGTTTTTATTTTTGTTTTAAAATTTTTTTTTTTGTCTGCTGGCTGGGACCCAGCAGAGGTGCTGTGTTAACTTGTAATTAAAAATACTCGAGTCTGAAGATGTGGGCTTGGGTCCCCACATTATCAGTTTTCTTTCTGTATCCACAAACCACCTCAGAAAGCACACACAGGCACAGGAATAAAATATTCTGAGTTTTGTTTTCTTTTTTTTTTTTGTTTTTTTGTTTTTTGATTTTTTTTGTCTTACCTGCCAGGCCTTAAATTCTTGGCTGTAGCCACAGGAAATATTCACAGTATATGGGACAAAAAATAAAATTACATCTTTATACACAGCAGTCCAGTTTTGTCAGAGAAGATTTATTTCACCAGCTCAGTTTTTCCCTCAGTATAGGAGACACAGGATTAAAACCTGATTTTTCCTCCCCTGCCTTACACTCCTGAGGAGCTGGGTCAGAACCTGTGGATCTGAGGTTGGAAACCCCTTGTTGCTCATGATCTAGTTAGCAAACTGAAAAGAGTCTGGTAGAACAGGAGTTGTTATTGTGATTTTGTTTTTCAAATAAAATATTTTCAATTTATCTATGTCTTACACTACAAACTTAAGACCCTTATTGGATTTATCTTCTTTTTCCTATATTCCTTAAAAAGGACACTAACCTTTGAAGAAGGAGTGTGAAATAAAAAAAATTAAAAAAAAAAAATAAAACAACCTGGAAGTTAGAAAACTCAAGGAATTCTAATTTTAGGTGTCAGTCACTGAAACTGGGTGACAGAGTTGACATGATTAGCATGAAAATGAGATAAATGGGACTGGAAAATTACAAATAGGTGTTAAAATCTTCACAGCAACAGGTTACTAGCAGCACAACTATGCAATATTTATATGCATATTATAAATATCAAAATTCAAGCAGATTAAATAAATCTCATATTTTAATAATTTTCCAAATTAATGCAAAACACACAAGTGGAAAAAAGGAAAAAAAATAGAAAAATATTTGATTTTAAAGGTAGCAGTTATGCAAATACCACTGAAAAAAAGGATTATCAAAAGTTTCTAATGAGCTGGATTTTCTAGGTTTTCCCTACAGAAAAATCTGAAAGTATTGATCTCCCATCATTCAATAGGAACATAATACTCATAAAAATATATCCAGACACATTTTTAATCATGTTGGCTGTTTTTTTTTTTTCCAGAAAATTTCTGATTTGTGACTAAAGGAAACTTAAAATAAAATGAGGACAAAAACTACCTAAAAATCATGAACCACATATTTCATAGCATGTTAGAGCCAGTTCCTCTAATATTCCTCAGACTCATATTTAACCTTTGAGACCTGGGTTTTCTCGGTGTATACTAATTTCAGAAACAGTAATTTTGTTATTGGTGGAAGCTGATTTCCCAAAATACCATGGAATAGAGTTGAAATCCACATTGAAATTAAAAAACAAAAAACAAAACAAAACAACAATTTAAGCCAAATAGGCTTAAGTTTTATCCCACATCCCCATGAGTCTGGACACCTTCAAGATTTCCAGATGAAGTTTTCTTCTGTGAGCAGCACAAGGCAGTAGGAGGAGAAGGTCTTGAAGGAAAATTAAGCTTGGGTGATTTAGTAAAATTTTGACCTTAAGACTCAGATTGGTTGATTTTGACTGAATGCTTTCCCATAATTAGTTGTTGCTTGCTTCATCATCAGCTCTTCCAGCTCTCATATCTGTACACAGCCAGAGCTGAAACAAAAACAAAAACAAAGCAAGAAAACAAACAAACAAACAAACCCCAACAACACCAAAAAAAAAAAAAAAAAAATCAAGCCTGATGAGACAAAATGGAGAACAGCTAAAGAGCTTGACTCTATTTAGGAATGATGCACAGATAGCAAATTGTAAATTCAGAGATGGCAAATTTTGCATTCAGCCCCTAACTCTCCCAGCAGCTTTAGCTGTTCTGAGCCCTCTTGGCAAAGGGAGCACAGCAGCTGCAAATCAAAAAGCAGCAGAAAACAGGTTCTGTCTGCACTGATGCAACCACAGACACCATCAGCAGGAACTGCCTTTCCTGCCACCACTTCAGAGCCAGGGCTGCAGGCAAAAATGCCAGGTTGGAGGATTGCTGATGCATTTGTCCAAAGTTTCCTTATCACCCCCTGGGAAGCATTCATCTGCATAAATGAATATTTTTCTCTTTCCTCAGAATCAACTCGAGGCACAATTAATAAACTATCACAGTCAAAATATACATTCTGAGGCGAAAGAAACCGGGATTTAAAAAAAAAAAACAACCCATTAAAATAAGTGTTGGAAGTCCGAACCTATTTCCACAAACTTTAATGACATCCTTCTATTGGTTATTTTAGCTCAGTAAAGTCTATTTTTATAAACAGCTGGTGGCAGAACTTAATAGTTGCAAAGAAGTGGGCTGGACCAGATTGAAAAGGGGTGAGATTCTCACCTTTTTCATGGCACAAAGACTTGGACAATCAATACTTTTAATTTCATGGCGCGGGGAAGCAAATCTCTGAATGCAGTGTCTGGAACCATTATTTAATTTTCTTCCTTGAATGGAGTGTCTTAAGAACATTCAAATATTTATAGGGTTTATCCTGGTTTAATAGCCTAAGCTAATGCTGTGCAAGTAACCCCACGTCTGTTTTCATGTACAAGCATTCAGTTAAAGGAAAAGTTAATGTTTTGAAGCATCTTCTGTGGCCATTATGTTTTCAGAGCCCAGAATTCAATTCTCTTTGCACTATTAACGAGATTACAAAGTATAAATTAAAGACCTGTGTCTCTGGGGATCTGTCCACCTCATGTATTGGTGACATCTGTGGGAAAATAAATTTCAGATTCAGTATGAGCAGGATGGTGAGCACCCTCTTTAATGAGTTGTGTTATGTATGGCTCAGAGGAGAGCCAGCTCAGAAGGGATTATCATCTGCAAATCCTGCATTTAGGACATCCTTCAACAACCTTTTGAGGCAGGGACACCACAACTCTCTTTTTTGGAAAAGGAGCCTCCCACCCATCCCACTGTCCAAGGAGAGTGGGGAAAAGCAAGAGCAAAGCGGAAAAGAACTTCCTGGCAAAACTCCAGCAGCAAATTAAGTGAGGCCTTAAGGAGAGAGATGAGCTGCTTAAATCTGTTCCCATAAAGTGCAAAGCCAGGGCTAATTGGCAGCAGTCTGCAGGTTTTATGTCTCACTGTGAAAATGACTCTCCCTGTACAGCACTACCTACTGCAGCACATTCTGCCCTTGTTCCAAATTTTCTCTTCTTTCAGCCCCAAAATATGCAGGGGTTGCATATTCCCTCTGGAAGTGGGTGAAGGCTGGTGTTTCAGGAAAGAGGAAATTCGTTGTGGCAATCTGTGGGGTTTTGGTTGGGGAGTTTATTATTTTTAGTGCTGTATTCAAGCCTGAACTTTCATACTGATCTGAGTTTGATGAATCCCAGCTGCCTTTACTGATGGCCAGAATTCTTCCTTCCATTTCTGCCTCCTTACGTGTAGGACAAGTGACAAGTTACCAGAGACCCCCACTAAAAAATCAGCATACCGCCTCAGAAACTTGTGACTAGTGAGGTAAATATACACCAGGAAAAGCAGTGCATTCTGTAAGTTTCTGGAAAGATCAATAAAGAAAAAAAAAATTAAGACTTACTCTTTATGTTTCTCTCGCAATTCATCAATATAATAAACTTTAAGCTTAACATTTCTTTTATGCAGTTTGCTTTGTGCCAAGTATCAGTTCCCTTAATCCTGCAGCATCACAGCCTGGCAGGGCTACTTTGGAGCCATCTCCAGAGCAGCTTTGTTCCCAATTTATGGAAGGATGCTATTAAATGTGTCACTCCAAAGCCTAGCACAGCAGAGAGTTGCCTCCTGCCAAGATGTGTACCACTGCATCCAGATAAATTTCAGTTAAACTTTGCAAGTGGTTATTAGGAAAATGGCACTTCTGCAGCCCAGGTTACATAGGACTGCTTCAGGTACACAGCAGTTTTGAGTTTTATTTTGCCCTCCAACCTTTTGGCTTTTTTTTTTGTAACTAGTCAGAAAGAGTGTTATAAATGTTTGAGTAACACCATGATAAAGAACTTTATGAATTTCAGCAACCTCTACAACTGTTCTGCCTTGTGAAGTGTAATAATAGTGTAATAAGAGGCAGGTGGGAATTCTTTTTAAGGGGTCTGTGTTAGTCTGAGTGAAATACACTTCAGTGTCCTTTTCTAATGTAGAAATTCAGCTCGTTTAATAATGGCGCCATTACAATTGGAACACTCGGGAGACACACAGGCATTAAGTATTTGGAAATAGGAAATAAAATGGGACACAGGTTTTAAACTGCAGGGCGACTGATGAACTGGTGTCTCTTAAAGAATCAATACATTTCCATAATTTAATCGATGAGAGCATTAGAGATTGTCAGTCAGATAAGCAAAATAAGTTATTTAGACTGCATTAAGATTTTGCACCACTGCAGAAAATATAATTCAGGGTCTCAAGACCCAAGCTGCTTTATCCCATGATGTCTTTCAATTATAGGAACATTTTTTGACTCTTTATTTGAATAATCTTAGGCACTGGGCATGCTCTTGCTGTTAAATGACCTGAGAAACTCTTCTTGAGTAAGGCAAAAACTCTTGATGCCAAAGGCCCCAAGGAATGCCAGAAAATCAAGCCACACAAAGAAAACTGAGGTAGAAAACTGCTTAAAATATATTTGGCTGTAATAATTACACAATTTGGATTCAGTTTGATTGTATTTTAAATATTTGATGTATTCAGTGTTAGGACAGACACATTTAGTGCATGAAAACTATTGGAATCCTCCACCTCTGGTTTGAGAAAACAGAAACTTTCCAAGAAGCAAGGTTTGTGTCATAAACAATGAACTTTTAATTTTCAGGCTTGCACACCAAACCTTCCCCAACTGTACTGCTATTCTAGGTTGATAACACCTAGTTCTTCAGGGATTTACTAGAATTCTTCATCTGAAAAGGAGAAAATATCATTATACATAAAATAAGAACTTAGCATATGTCAAAATATCATGTCTACACAAAAATTTTAAGCTTCATTTTAAATTTATATAGAAATAAACTACTTCTCTATCCTTCCAGTTGGTTGTTCTATTTCCCATATATAAATTACTAAAAGGTGTTGTATTTGGGCTAGGCATAGATGGAACAGCATGTATTTATTTTGCTAACATTAATAAACTTGTTAATTAGGAATAAGCATTGCACTAAGTTTGTTCCAAGGGTATCCCATGTTGTGGTGGGTTGACCCTGGGTGTATCTCTCCCCTTTTCAATTTTTCAAGAGAAAACACAACAAAAGGCTTGTGAGTTTATGTAATAGCAAGAAAAAAGTCACTCCCAGAGCAGTTATCATCACAGGAAAAAAAAAGCAAAACCCAAAACAAAAAGCAATAAAATAAACAAAAACAAAACAAAACAAAAAACCCCACAAAACTAACCAAAAAAAAACAAACAAAAACCCAAAGAAAACTGAAAAAAAAACCAGAAAAAGAACCAAAAAAACCCAAAGAAAACCTCTACTTTGCTGAAATAATGAAAGAGGTAATAGGAAAATTATTGTGTGTACTTCTACCTACACCTACACTTTTTATTGTGGAAAATTAGTATTATTGCTGAGACAAAAAAAAAAAATCAGTAGGTTTCAATGAATTCTGCCAGCTCTCTTTCATCATTTTAATTTGTTCTGTGTTCTTTTTACAAGTTTTTTTTTGTCCATAACAATTAGGAACAATCAATATATTACACACCATTTTTGTTTACCTCTGGTGAATTACCTCGTCCCAGCAGCGATATGGAAATGCAAATGAGCAGTATAAATCTTCTTGAAAATCATTTA
The DNA here is from genome assembly GCA_034336665.1 of Luscinia megarhynchos. NCBI lineage: Eukaryota > Metazoa > Chordata > Aves > Passeriformes > Muscicapidae > Luscinia > Luscinia megarhynchos. Next base: position 71,646,125 of record CM067592.1, read on the forward strand.
AGGCAGATTCATAAGGGTCCTGCTCATGTGAATATCAAACAAGTGAGAAATATGACAAAGACTGCAGGAAAAAAATTAATCAGAGTGAAGCTCTATCTCTGTTACTTCACAAGCAATACAAGAATGCTCAAAGGCTTGGAAGTCAGAGATAAATTAACACCTGGGGAGCTCCTGAAGTCTTAAAATTATAAAACACATGACCTTTACACTTCAGCAGAGCCACAGATTATTCTGACTGTGAGTAAAACAAATTTCACAAAAGAAAGCAGAGCCAAGACAGTGTAATCTGAACTTTTTATATCTGTGCTGTCCAGAGACAATGGTTCTGATAAGCACAATCTGTCCTTAGACTGAGATTGTTTTCCAATTGCATCAAGTGACTTCAAACCCATCACATCAAGGTATTTCAAATAAAAACCCAGTCTTGTTTATTTGTAAAAACAAGTTGCATCTCTCCTGCTTACAGAGGAGCAGCCATTATGACCTTGGTGCAGATTGCTGGTTTTTTGGGGCTTTAATGTTAATGTATGTAGCACTAAAAGCAGACAATGCTAGCAGCAAGACCCAGCTCCACCATCAAGATTAAGAAATTTCTGTGATGACAAAACATTGCAGTTCAAGAAACTGCTGAAGATCACTGAGTCCAAATACAGTGACAAAGGAGGACCAGATCAAGGCACAGAAGAAAAGTTGTTTTTTAAGTCCCCTCACTTCAAACTGTCTCATCAAGAATTGGTTTTTTTTTAGATTTGTCTGTATTTTGGATATATTTATTATTAAACTACACAAGGAAAATAACACTGTGAAATTTAACTTAGTATAAGCTTCCACTGGGCCAAATGATCACACTAAGTACAAGACCAAGAGGAACTTCCCTTCAAAACAACACAAAAAGCACATTATCCTTGTGCTTACAAGGCTGAATTTCAGGTGGGATCAGATGCCACAGGATGCCCCTGGGTTGCACTATTTCTATGTTTTGTTCCTTACAAATAACCTTATGGCTGTGAGGTATGAGCCTAAGAATAAGGTACAATGTGAGCAGCATAAGCACCTCTGCTTTGACCACAGAGAAGATGCCATGCCACGTCTTAAAGTGCTCCAAAAATGCCCCTTGTGTCATACCAGTGTGCAATTTTGTGTTTGGGACCCGTGGTGGAAAAGATAAATGGCTTTGGCAAGCTAAAGTGGCCTTTACTGCAACCTTGAGAGTGGATTTTCTTTCCTTATAGAGCAGGAAGAACTAAAGTTCTCAGGCTACAAATTAGGGTAGCTCCCAGTCTTCCTTAGGAAATTTTAAAAAAACTAAAAGGAATCCATTGAATAAAGAGTAGTGTAAAACTCAGTCAGTCCTTGATGGATAGCAGGTAACTACAGCTCTGCACTAAATCACTTTGTGACTTGTCACCTGCTTGTCTGAAAGAGCCAAAAACAGTGCACGGGTGTAAGGTAATGGGATGGATCTACTCAAAAAAAAAAAAAAAAGGCATAATGTGTGATTTGTGGAATACTCACTAAGTTTAACGACTACATGGAGCTGCAGCAAGATTTCTTAAGGAGTTTATGACTTCATAAAGCACTAAATATTTAAAATTAAACTTTAAAGTTTCAATTCTGGAGTATTCAGGGAAATTATTTCAATATTTTTGGGATCAAACTTGTGATAAGTGTAGTATTTATGCATAAGGTTACCCACCCATATCTGTACAAAGGCACACACCTATCTGTGGAAAAAGGAGACGCCAGCTGCTTGGGAATTGATTGGAGCCTTGCCACTGAAAATCCATGTATTCCCGTGGATTTTCTCGAGGGCAACTCCTCATGTACAGGAGAGATATTCCTCTGAAATGACTAGCCAGTATTTTGGACACCAGGCAAAGAATTTGAGAGTGATGAGGTGAAGGCAGCAAAGAAGTGAAATATTACAGACTAAGTAATCATAGGGAAATATTTGTTTAGAATTAAAAGCACAAAAATGTGTCAAAGCAGCTAGATTCTTGTCTTTGAACTAAATATGTTCTCTTCTCCCTGGATCTTCTAGTGTTTGATGAGTATGGATTTTTGGGATTAAAATATAATGAAAGGATATTTTCAGAGAATGGTAAGGTAATCGCAGAAAGCCCTTTACTTATACTAGAAGATCTATTTTTTATAAGGTTAGAAAATTCAATACGTGGTGAAAACAGTGCTTCCAGTGCACTGGAAGACTGGTCAAAACAGAGAATTATGGAGTAAAACAGAGTAAAGTGTTCCTCCCTCAAACAGGCAGAGTCGAGGTGATCAGAGAAAGAGCAGGCAAACTGTAGAAGCAGCATTAATCTCAAGAGAGCTGGGAAAAATAAACCTATTTCTAAGGTAACTATGAACAAGAATATCAGCAATTTGCCTCACTAAATACTGATGGATGTCCAGAATCTTCCTGAGTATTCAAACACACAAGAGGATGGCTCCAGGATCCATCTAAGTTTTGTGACTGCTCTTGTGATGCCAAGACTTTGCAGCACTTCAGAAAATGAAGTTGGTCTGCTGCAGGGCAGTCAAGGAAGTTCATTAACATGCACTTCCACCTTTAAACTGCTAAATCACAGAATCATAGGATGTTTTGGGTTGGAAGGCACCTTGAAACTCATCTTGTTCCACCCCCTGCCACTGGTCAGGACACCTTCCTCTAGACCAGGCTGCTCCAAGCTCTGTCCAACTTGCAATTAATTCTTTACCATTGTCTAACCTAAACCCATCCTTTTTTCAGTTTTAGACCATCATGCATTAAATTGTGTTGTTAGTTACCCAACAGTAACAAACAATGGGAACTACAGAAAAGCTGTAATTTATCAAAGCAGGCTTTTTTTTGGACATGAGGACCATAAATATATTTTATTTCTTTTCTGCTCATAGGACAGACTTCGTAGGTTTCCAGGTGTGTAGAAAGTGTCAGGAAGTTTTCCTCTGTACCTAGAAGCGGAAAGGATGAAACTTTATGGGATTCATTCAAATCACTGATAAAATTATTTAAAAAGGCATTAGCATAAATTAATAAAACTTTAAAAAAGCATAAATGACAAATACTGCATTGGTGTTGAAAGATAAGAGAATTGCAATAACAACTCAAGGAAAACAAGACATGAGTAGGTAGCTGAGGATATTGATGGGAAAAGACTTAATATTACATTTTGTCAATTTTCTTTTTAGAAAAACGAGTAACAAAATCCTTGGAGACAGGAGGAGAAAAAGAAGTGAACTGCCTGAAATGTTATCACAGAATCTGTTTGGATTGAAGGGGAGGCATTAGGCAAAATTAGAAAAATTGTTGCTTAGAAAAAGGTAAAACAAAACCCAAAGACTGAAAGGACATTTTCTACTACTGAACCTCAAACTGATTGTTGGCTTCTTAAAAGTGAATCATAGCAGACACCCTGCAGTCAGAGTAAATGGATTTACAATCAATTAACCTGGTCTAATTAACCTTGAAGAAATGGTTAATTTATTACATTTACTATTCTTAGTTAATTAACGTATTATCTGGAAATTAATTTGTTTATCAATTTTGTTTTATTAGGTCTCAGGGTTTGAATTCAGATTTTAATTTGGTGGCGTGGGCATGGAAATGTGAAATAACATGGTTTGATGTTTAAAACAATTTACTTAAAGGGATTCAGCACACAAAACATATGTTTATTATTCACAATTGTAATTGCAGAAAGCTTCTATGAAGAATTTGAAAAGCAGCTGAGTATTTTAACAGCAGGAAAACACTGCAGTCTCCAGATAATATTTTCTGGTTAAACTGAGGCATTTTTTTCTTTTTGGCAAAAAGAAATTCAAAAAAAGAAAAAAAAAAAAAGAAAAGAAAAAACAGTATTACAAACTTTTACTCAAGAAATAATGCTGGAAACTTTGGCTTTAGCACTTATTCTTTATTGCTCTCGCCTCAGGCAGCACAATTAAAGTTGTCAGGTGCCTTTCTGTGGCTTGGAAATCAGGCAGAATTGTTCACTTCAGCAAACAAAAGTCTTTTTGTGCATATTTTTAGGTGATTGAGTGGCCTGGCACTCTCTGACTTTTTCTTTACCCCCTCCTATGGTGGTAATGTAGTGAGGAATTTTTTTTTTTTTTTTCCATACAAATGTAGTCATTTAGAAGAAAGTGTGGCAAATACCTGCAGTGCAGGAAAGATGGAGAGACACAATTGCCAAGGGCTGGAGGGGTGGTTTTCCATTAAAGAACTACCTGAAACCTTTCAATTTTTTTACAAATTGTTCTCTGGCATATTAATTAAAATCGATGCAAAGAAAAAAAAAAAGGCTATGAATTCTTTTCTGCAAAAGGACTTGGCGTTTTAAACCTGTTTGCCACACTGTATTATATATTTTTGAAATTAAAATTGGCATTCAAGAAGGCATTATTTTATTTTGTAATATGTTTAATTGTATTTAAGGATTCTAAGCAGAGAGCTAAAATAAATCAGGGTATTCCTATCACCAAAAAAACCCAATAAATATTCTAGCTAGTAGATACTATGTGCCAGCAGTTTTGATAATCTCTCAGGATTATTGGTTAACACAATTTTCTTTACAATTATCTCTACACTGCTGTCAAAAAAACTTTTCCCAACTGACCTTGCTGTTAAATAAAGATAAAAACGTTTTATTGCAAACTTTCTTACTTTATTAAAAAAGTTTAATTACCAATTAATTACTTTATTAAATACACTTTCACTGTTTCATACATACACATTGCAGATGAATAAACTTTTTTTCCACTGCTCTTTACACAATTTTTGTGCTCACATACATAAATATATACCTTTCTGTATTTTCAGAAAATTGCTATTCTATTTCTTCAGTTAAGAAAAGTGTTTTTAGTGGCTCAAAGTTTCTTTCCTCTTTTAAAATATTTCATAGATATTTTTAATGGTGCCTTCATGACATACAGGGATCTGGAGCACGACTTCCTTTGGGCCATCACTAATTAACTTGTCTAACTGAGGCTTGGAAACCATCACATTTTCAAAAGTCATAGAAAATACTGAGATTATCCCTCAACAAAGCAAAATTAGTTAATTTTTAAAGCTACAAATAAGATATGCTTCTACATGGATGACCCACCTCAAGACCTGTTTTGCAATAGGCATAAAAAGTCTCTTGATGAGAAATTGTCATAACTCTATATTCTTACCCAAAGTCAATAACCAAAGTCAATAATCACTACATACCTTGGATGCAAATTTACAACAATATTTCTCCAGGGAAAACAAGTTCAGTTGAATAAAAAGGATTTGATTGTTGTTGTTTTGGTGTTTTGGGGGTTTTGTTTGTTTGTTTTTAGTGCAATTACTGAGAGTTACAAGAACTGTTCTTCTGGGGAAAAGTAAAAAAATTGGGAATTATTCTCAACCCAAATTTTGCACATGAAGCACAGACCTAGATAAAGTGATTACTGACTTATTTTCCACTTTTTGTCTGTAAATTCAAACAGATAAATATTTTCTTCCCCTATTCAGAGTACTTTTTTTTTTATTTTAACAGAAATATCTTGAAAAAAGATTTGAAACTAAAAGTGTGTCTTCTGCTAATTCAGTCATGGTGTTTGTGCAATGCCTGTGTCACAACCTCCTGCTAATGTGTAATGTCTGCAGCCAGACATCATTACTTTTCTGTTTCAGAAAAGGGTAGTGCTGCTGTGTTTTCAAATAGCAGGAAAAATTCTGTTTTCTGCAGGAAAACAATATTCTCTGTAAAATATCCCATGTTCAGTCTTATTCTTTAATTACACTGGACATGGATTTTCTGATATGGCAGAGGAAAAGCTTCAATTTTTTCTTCAACCTTAGATTTCTCTAGATAATTTTAAAGCATCATTAATTTCAGTTTTTAGTTAGTTACATGAATGATCTTTAAAGAAGGCTGAAATTTCCTTTCCCCCCCCCAGAAAACTTGTTTTCTCATTGAGCTCCAAAATTATCTTTATTTTTTTTTATGATAGAAGAGTGAACAGTTCCACTGCTGATATCAGTTATGTCACTGTGTGCCCCTGTCACATTCAGATTTTAAAATTCAATGTTAGATGGTGCAACATTATATCTCTAAGCCCTGTTTTAGTGCATTGCAAGACTTATGTTCCCATAAAAACATGTATATCTAGGTTTGAATCTATTTAACTATTTTGTTATGTAAAACATTACAAAGTCTAGAAAGTAATTTTTTTACTATTGTTGCCTTCTTACCATTCCTAGGATGGCAGCTAAGGACTTAGAAAGTTTGGATTTTATATAGTTATGTTTGAAACATCTCAATTTTTTTTTTTCATATAAACTTCTAAGAGGTTGATTTTTATATGATAAACATGACCAAAAAAAAAAAGTGACAAGCAAAAAAATCTGAGTGGAGAATTATCTTTCTCACATTTTTCATTTTTCAGCAGAGATAAGAAGACAATCAGCAGATTAATAATTCAGGGAGAGGAAAAAAAAACACTCCTATGAGAAACACCCAAAGATCAAGGACAGCTAAGACATAAGGGTGAAAGCACAACCCTAAAACCCAAAACTTTCTTCTTCTAAAAAATATATATGTGGGATTCAACAGCAAACTAATGCCTGCCCAGTACTGGCCTACCATACGTTAAAGAAGTAGAATAATTTTATGATGTAATAAAAAAGGTGTAAAATGAGATCATACTGGTATTCCCTGTAGCAACAAGTGACTCTTGGAACCAGTGAGGAATTTAATGGCAATCAGGCAATTTCAAATTAGAATTTATCTTCTAGAGACGACAGAGAAATTATTTTACATCTGTCAAATAGTGAGATATTGAATTTTGAGCACGAGATGATAATCCAAATCCATGATCTTCAGAAGGCAATCAAAATTCATCCCTACATTTCACATAAATTTTCAGATATCCATTTTGAGGTGAATCTCAATTGGTTTTCTCATTCTTCTTCATGTACACAGGGAGAAAACCAGGAAAATCCAGGTGATCACACATCAGTCCCTCATTAAAAATGAATTCTGACTCCTTTAGGATAAAACAAATCTCAGAGCAAATGTCCTGAAAATCATTTTTAATATCACCAAATCTCCAAAATCTGAAAGACTGTCATATAGGTTTTACTTTTACCCAAATGGAAAATTAATGGACTAAGTAAAGATTCAGAACACTATATCGTTTTCCTACAACACATGTTCACTGAAAAATAAAAGAAAAAAAAAAAAAGAAATTAAAGACCTTTCTCTTGGAAAAGCTGTTTCTTTGGAAAAATTTTAGTTATTCTATATGCTAACCAAATTTAGGAGCTAAAATTTAGCTTTTGAATGAGCTAACAGTTGGCTATTTTTTCAACACTTAGAAATAACATGAAATCCAAAGCTCATTTTCTTATTAATGAGTTTATGTTGCTTTGTTTAGTATATCATTGGCCAAGAAAATATTAAGTCACAACAGATTATCAGAAATATTACTGCTAATGGCTCCATTAAAGTAATTCTCCAGTCACATCCTGCTGCACAGACTTTGAGAGCTAAACTTGTCTTTTTATAAATAGTCTCATTTACAGTGGATCTGGATTCAGTTCAGAAACCCAATGGCAGTCACATGAGCAAATTATAAATAGGGAGAAATCACACTGTAATGCATACCACATATGTCAAATTTAAGACCAAGTAATAAGCAGTAGAGAGATTAATGCTCTTCAAAAAATTTTGCCGTCAAAAATAAAAGCCTTATAAACCAACCAGTCACAAAATTCTGAGGGTTTTCCCCCCCCTACTCAGTCAGCAGACTGTGAAATTTCAAAATCAGTTGCCTTCTTTAGGGTTGATAACAATGTAATACCTGACATATAATTTGGGGTTTGGGTTATTTTGTTTGTTTGCTTGTTTTCAGTTCATTTTCTTATTTCTCTCTTCATCAAAACCTTGAAAAATCTCTAATTTAATCTTTAAAAAGCCATTGGAAATGAATCAATGCTTCAAATTTATAATACTGGGAAAAAAATTGATAATGGAAAAAAAAAATTCTCCTTCATTTGGGTGGAAAATTATTAAAGTAGAATAAGAAAATAAAAACAAATATTGATCTCAGAAATTAATATTTGTTAAATTAAAATGAGAAAGACCTCTAAACCTAAATGTGACATATCTTGAGATATTTTATGTGCTTTTTAAAATCAGCTTGCATCATTTATGTGCCTGAACATTTGATATATCCTTGACATTTAAACTGAGCTTGACTGAATAACCTAATTTAAAAATATGGGGCTAAAGAGAGCTATCTCTGTTTCACATTGAACTGAAATACCATGAAATTCCACTGACTGGAAGTTAGATTCATAAATCCAGTTGTTAGCAAAATTTCTTCATTTACCTTTGATGACTGTTTTTAGCAAGATAATTACTTAAATTATTACTACTTAAATTATTGCCGCCTCTGTGAGTAAAACCAGAACTTAACCTTAAGTTCTGGGGTCTGAAGTAAATTTTTCTTTTGAAATGAAAGAAAAAATGATGCAAACATAATAATAATATGCAACAGGTGAGATTATACCTAATGATTGCCTCCAAAATTACCTCCAAATTGCCAAATACCACAGCAGCCAATATTTCCTTAGGTTCTTTAAGTAAATATCTAATTTGTTTATGCTTCAAATAAAAAACCAGAGCAATTTAAGACCAAAAACAAAAGCCTCTTTAAACATAAAAGAGTAGCAAAAGATAAAATTTCTTTTTTCTGGAAATGCTAAAACATTTTTGTCTTAGAAATTAACATGAGAAACTGCAGTGTACTTGCAAAACCAATTTTTGGCACTTTTACTTTTCCACTTTAACTTTAAAAAAATTTAATTTAAGCAAATAATTATCTTTAAAATGCTATCTTATGAATCACAGCTTTTCCCACTACAAAAATATTTAAATAATGGGTTCTTTATATAATTTTTTTAGGAAATTAATTTCTGATTTAAAATCTAAGGAGAGCAGGATGTTTCCTTTTTAAATATTAAGCCAAAATGCTAAATATTTTGCAGCAATTAGCAGAAAATATCAGAGAAATAGGGAAATAACAACACTACTTCTAAAGGCAAGGTGTGTCTAAAGGTACCTAAGTTTACCTCAGTTCTTAGATAATCAGTATTAACAGTGTTTAATTTACTTAAAGTTACTAAATTTGGTTAAGAGAATCAAGGAGCAAAAAAGTAATTTTGAACTGCCCTAGTAATATTGTTAAATGACCCTTTTTTTTTGCAAAGAGGTTTTGTAGAGTGATTTAATAAGTTTTAATAAAGTTTTTAATAATATTTTTTTAATAAACAGACTGCCAAATAACTGCTACCTAGGGGTAGTGGTGGTAAGCTCCCACATTTCTTTAAGTCCCTTATATGTGATTTTATCTTCGTTATTAGCTAGATGTGTAATTAAGGGTTGATATTCTCAAGTGGGAAACGTATTTGAAGAGGATAAAGACTTTAGCTTGTCAAGTAAATAAAAATGCAAATCATCCCCTTTTCCTATGGTAGTTCAGAAACTGCCTCATTAATGTTATAAATTAAACTGAATTAAACAGATGAATTAAATGTCTCATGTAGGTAAAAGCAGGAAACCTGTTATTGATTTTCTCATTTATCAGACCCAGTTCTGGGCTTTTTAAATGTCTCATGTCAGATTGCCAGATTGCAAGAACAAACTGTGAATTCAAGTTAACAATCCTAAACAGACTAAGTTATTGCTTATCATACGTGTATTTTTGTCTTGCTGCCATTATAACAAAAATAGATATTTGTTGGCTCACCACATTTTAACTGTTACGGAAAAACTGTAGGGAAGAGAAGGAAGAGACCTGCACTGAAAATTTTGGGAGTCGAAGTGAAGATGTGTCTTTCACTGTGTCCTTGGCAGAGCTGAGTAAAGGATTCCTGCAGAGAAAAGGTGAGAACAGCACTTTTCCAGTCTAAATTATTCTATGATTCTGTAAACAGAGGAAAAATCCCAGAGTCACAGAGGGTGGAAAATCCCTCCCAGCCCAGGGAGTCCCAGCTGTGCCCATCCCCACCTTGTCCCCAGCCCAGAGCTCTCAGTGCCACCTCCAGGAATTCCCTGGGCACCTCCAGGGATGGGCACTGCAGCCCTCCCTGGGCACTTCCAGTCCCTGAGCTCCCTTTCCATGGGAAATTCCTGCTGGTTCCACCCTGAGCCTGCCCTGGCCAGCCTGAGCTGTTCCCTCTGCTCCTGTCCCTGTTCCCTGGAGCAGATCCCAAATCCCCCCGGCTGTCCCCTCCTGTCAGGGAGTTGTGCAGAGCCACAAGGGCCCCTGAGCCTCCTTTTCTCCAGGCTGAGCCCCTTCCCAGCTCCCTCAGCCCCTTCCCAGCTCCGTTCCCTTCCCTGGGCACTCCAGCCCCTCAGCTCCTGTGTGAGGTCTTGAAGTGGGCACTCAAAGTTCCTCTGCACAGTGGCACAATCACTTCCCTGCTCCTGCTGACCAAATAAGAGCAAAGAAACTCTTTTTTTTCCCTCAGCCTTTGGGAAAGAAGAGCCAACCCTTCTAGTCCTTGAAACTGAGCTTGAACAGTCAGTCCTACCTGAGCACGCCCTGGGCCATGGCAGGCCCAGATCTTCACCCCATGGAAGCTTCACTGAGCAGGGAGGTGTGGATATGGTGAAAGCCAGGGAAACAAGCAGCTTGGATTTTCTCCAGCTGCTCAAGGAAAATATAAGAGAAAGAATAATAGCAATGAATTATAACAAAGAATTATAACAGTGCACCTGCTCGATATATGAGAGATGTGATGTTTTTGGGAAAGCATGTTTACCAGGGGTGTTACCACCAATGAAATTGCTTCTGTCCTTGCTACCACAATCTACTCTATATAAGTGTGATTTGATTGTTTAATAAAGGGCTTTTTACTTCTCTTCTCCATGAAGAAGGTATTGTTGCTGCATCCTTTTTGCTGCTCCCCTAGCCCAACAACAGCAGGGAGGACCTGTCCTTTTGTGGTGCAGAGGAAATTCCCCTTCTCCAGGTGAATAGGAAAGCATTCAGGGTGTTGGATGCCCTGAGGGCAAAAAATTCTCTAAATGTTGCTTATGTGCTTTATCTAGTTCCATAGTGATTCATCTCAAATCCTTCTGAGGGAAAGTGACAGTTTATCTACTTTGGAGATGCACTTAAACATTCAGAATTGACCATAAGTGGGTTTGATATATTTTCTCCTTGAAGAAGGAAAACAAAGTTAGGACTAAAGGGATATGATCCATTAAGAGTTCACAAATTGATTCTCTTGTGCATGTATATAACTTCTATTAATCATGATTTAAAATGAATCTAAGGGTTTGTGATCCTATTAGCTTACATTTTGGACCATTGGCTCAATCAAGCAGGAAATATTAATCAGCAAATTTTGAGAACTGAAAATAGCAGCATATCTTTAAAAGCAGACTCATATCAAGAAACCAATACCCAAAGAGCTACCATTAAATATTCATTATTCATTATTCGTGCATTACTTTGGTGTATGTATTTTTGATTCATTTGTGCTTTAGAATGTCAGACTGACTTTGACATTTTTCAATAATTCTGTTTTTATAATTGAAGAAAAATTCTGGCGGAAATTTCAAACCAGAAGTCCAAAAAATCTCTAAGGGCCAACTTCTACTTCAGAAGCATTTTCTACTTCAGAAAAGTAATGCTCACTTCTAAATGAGGCCTTCCTTGATAAATGGATTGAAAATGTAAATTAAAAATTGAAGACCACATCAAACATATCACAATGTGACATGTTATATGATTAATGTTAATTTGATTTAAAAAATTGTCGTACTACTGCTAATGGACTAGGCTTAATGAGAGCCATTCACACTTGTGCTAGAAATGCAGCTCTTATTGCTGCTGACTCCAGCTCCATCAAAAGCTACCCAAGTCTATATATTTATATCTGCTTTCCTGAAAATCACATGTTTTGCCTGCCAAGTGGCACGATTTGTCACACTGTAGACATCCATGGGTTTTCACTTTCCATTTCACAAACTTGCTTCCTCCATCACTCATTGGCTGCTGGTACTCCATCCTCACCCTCTCCTGATGCAGGCAGCTCTTCAAACCCTTCTCGTGGTGTTCCATGACTAAAACTTCCAGTAACAGCCACAGTCCATAAGTGTTTGTCACATCAGAAAGGCTGAATTTACAAGGCACTATAATTCAAAGTGCAGAATGTTTAATCCCTTCAATACATGCATCAAGGACCCTGGCTTGACAAATTTTCAGAACTCATTCTGGTTTTTGATTCTGTCCTAAGTCCTCTGACTTAAACTTTCACTTGCAGGTTAGAGGAGGATGGGGTGGATTTTCCATCAAATTTTATTTGCTGTAAATATTTTGTCTTCAAAATTGAATCCCACAGTAGTAAAATTTTTTATTTCATGTTTCTTACACTGTGATACAGATTTTTAGGGGATAGTATTATTTATGCATATATATATTAATTTAGTATTGTGCCATTTTGGAGGGTTGCACAGTGTTTGATTTGGTTTGATTAGTTTGATTTGGTTTGATTAGTTTGGTTTGGTTGGATTTGGTTTGGTTGGTTTGGGTTGGATTTGGTTTGGTTTGGTTTGGTTAGTTTGGGTTGGTTTGGGTTGAGTTTGGTTGGGTTGGGTTGGGTTGGGTTGGATTGGGTCTGGTTTGGTTTGGTTGGTTTGGTTTCGTTGGGTTGGGTTGGGTTGGGTTGGGTTGGGTTGGGTTGGGTTGGGTTGGGTTGGTGATTTTTTGGTCAGATCAAGGTAAAACTATTCTAAAGTTTAAATTCTCAGCTTTTAATCCACCCAACTTTCAATTCTTCTTACATTCAATCCCTTCTTGCCTCTGTTTTTCTGGAAAGCTCAGTCATGAAATGCAAATGGGTTTATGCTCAACTTATTAACTACAAACCCATAAAACTTCACACAAACCTGCTATTCAGTTCTGTAGAGCCAAAAAGTCAAGCTCTTAACATTTCCTACCACCTCAGGGCAAGAAAAAGACCTTTAAAACTTTTTTATAAAGCCTGGGTTGCTCAGGTAAAGCTGAGTTGGCCAGTTTTGAGTAGAGCTGATGTCAGGCAGCTCCTTCAGTTTGGGTGGATATCATCCTTCTGCTCCTCCTGCCCTCTAACCCTGCCATGTTTTCTTTCCAAATCTTGTTTTCGGGTTTGCAGGCCATAGAAAGCAAGATTTGATGCATTTCTCCTTCTGACACAGAGCCCAGACAGTCACAATTCAGGGGTCGAAATGAACCTATAGAAAAGCACAATTTTAGGCATAGATTTAGGCACTACTCTCATGATATCCAAAAACATGAATCCCACCAAAATTAGGAGTTGTATGTGTGTGTAAGTGAGCACATGAACTCAAGCAGAGCTGAGCTAAGAAGTAGTAATTCCATTTAACAAGCACTGTGCTGTACAAATTATCCAGCTAAAGGAACCTGAAAAACTTCTAAAATAATGTATTTTTCCATTTGAGTAACAGTATTGTGATCCAGACCATTTTTATTTCAATTTATTATCTGCTGTAACAGAAGCCTAAACAAAACCATGATGGGAAACAAACAAGAAATTACAAAAGCATCTCCAAGCTTAAAAGAACATGTTTTTCCTTTTTTATTTTGCATTTAATCTATTTAATATTATTAGTAGCACACTGTAGTTACAATGCCAAATTTTCTTGGCTCAGTCCTGATTTATTGTGAATGATACAGATATACTACTCAAATGAAAGAGTGAACAAAGTATGAAATGTAAAAAGCCCTTCTCCCACAACAGGTGACATCAAATTTAATATCACTAATTTGCTTTTCTTTTGGTTGCACTACTGTGTAGAAAACATGTCATTAAACCTTAAAGTTAACCATAATATTGCAGGACCATTTTATAGGCCTCTCTTTGTCTAGACAGTGTTTTCTTTTAAGGCCTTTGAAAGTGATCCAAAAGCTAAATCATTTTTATAAAGCATTCACACCACATATGCAGTACAACTTTTTGACAGAACCGTAAAAAATTAAAGTCAATTAGCAACCCCAATAATTGTTCAGTGACCTTTAGCATGCCATAAACCTAGATCTCCTTGCCTTGAGATGTGGCCATCCTGTTTGAGGAGCTATAATGAATGATTATATCACTGAAACTATAACATGGAAATAAAAAAGCCACTGAATTACTATGAAGGAGTTATTCATTATATGAATAGAAAGCATATGTGTGTGTGCAAATAGTTAAATGAAGCAACTAGGGTTTTCCCATACCTTTAGGTGATAATTTGAGTTCAGAACCAGTCATATTCAGAAATATTTGAATAATTATTGCTTATATTCGTTATATTGGTGAGACAACGGTTAAAATGCAAGGCACAGAGCTTGGTATCTCATATTTGAGATGCTGAAGAGCTGTGGAGAAACATGCAATCATCCCTTCAGTATCACAGCCAACATAACAACCAGCAGGGATGGAGTGGGAGTTGAGTTCTTTTCCTTTCAGACGTTCAGTTTCCTTTCACCTGTCGCCTGTCCTGGGTGTTGCCTTCTGAAAATAGCTTTATTTTGAAGCTCAACGGTGTAATGGAGGTTAAAAAAGCTCTCCTGGCAGCTCTGGGAGGCTCAGGGATTCACTCTGTGTGTGAGTGACAGTGTGAATGCATTCTGATGTGATCTGGGGATGGTGGAAGCAGGTGTTGTGTTGTAAATTTTCACCCTTTCCCACTCATGTCACTGTGAGATCTCTGTGGCATTTTGCTGGTTTTCAGTTTGCCAGTCCCTCTCTTATTAAGAACTGTGTTTTCCAAGAGTGGTCCCTCACATTTCTCCTGGCAGACACACAAAAATATAACTTTACCTGCAGTGGCATTTCACATTCCAGCTCCACAGCCTGTTTTCATGGTAAGAGATCACGTTTCCCAACACATATTTTGTTTTCCCTCACTCCATCAGGTCCTCAATTAACTATATTAGATTCTCAAAAAACAGATTTCATGATAGAGTGGCCTTTGCAAAAGGGCAGCAGATTTGGGGAGGGGGTCCTGGGGTGTTGATGCCTGTGGTGAAGGCAGAGCAGCGTTTTATGGTGTTTATGTTTTATGACTGAACAGAAAGAGAAAAGTGGGAGTTCCAGCTGATGAAAAGAAATGTCACAGTGCACATATTGTCCTGTCAAATCTGTTCTGTGGGCTTCTTCAGGCAGAGGCAAAGATCATTGTGAAAACAGGGCTGAAACAAGGCTTTCTGTAAAGTTTGGACCTTTCTTGAAGTAGACCTGTTTAATAAGAACAATGCCAAACCATTTCCTTCTCTCCGTGTCCAGATCTACTAACATATTCCTGAGCTGGAGTTTCAGATGGGTTTTTAAACAAATTCACCAACACATGCTGAAAACCAAATGTACCAAAATCACTCCCTAATGACAACAATTTTTTTCTGTTTTTGAACAGAATTACTTTGGCAGCTGCTCACCAGGTGCTAAAACACAGCCTGGTGATTTTTGTTCCTGTGTACTCTGGTAATTTCAAAGCTGTGTTCTCATTCATTATCTCCAATTCAGACTAATGGACTTTAAACTCTTCTGAGAATTCCATGATTTTCTTATTTCCCACATGAATTCAGGGTCCAGAGATAATATTCCTATCCTTATTTTTGTCACATAAGTATTTACAGGAGTTGGTGAAATACAGCCAAAGTTTGGAACAAGTTTTCCTCTTCTAATCTATCTTTCTTTGGACCTGATAAATAATATATTCCACTATGTTGTTGGCAGATCAGAAAATGTGCATTGTTTTGTTTTTTTCCCCCTCTTAAAATAGGGTATTCAAAACCAAAGCAACACTTAAAACCCCATTAAAATTAATAAATGTTTATAGATCTTTCCAAAATATAAAGTGAATAAACTCTGGCCTGCTTCCTAAACCCTGATTCATCAACATGAAATGGAAAAGTGAGAGAATTTTTCTTCAATATTTTATAGGTAGAGTTTTCAATATAAGTGTAATTGTATAAAAAATGTATTTCCAATTAGTGTCTGATCTTTGGAGTAGATAAAGAGAAAGCTCAGCATCTCAGAGGTGGTGAAAGTATTTTCTCTAATATATTTTGACAAAATATGTTTATGATAGTTATATTACTCTTTTATTTGGGACAGACTGAGAAGACAATTCAGTCCAACAGTGAATTGCTCACATAGATAATTTATTTTGGCTTTTATTTCATGTATTGTCTCAGATCATATAAAGATGAAGAGTTCAGACAGCATCAAGTGAAACAAATAAACCCTCAATATTTAGGCTGTCCTTTGCCACAACCCTGACAACGTGGAAACAATAAAATCTTTAATTGTAAGTTCCCAAGCCCAGCTCAGAAAGACCCAGTGACCTCCATATTTTTTTCCAGAAGCTCTGAATCTGAAAATTTCATATTCAATGTTCTGATTATTTCAAAATTTTCCCTCACCAGAAAGGAATTGTCTTTAAATTAGTCTCGATTATTTCCAGCATTATTGTCTTGCAAAAAGAATATTAAAACTATATTATAATTACTATGATTTTTTATGGTTTTGGGACTGAATCTAAGTAAAAATTGAAAGTGTTTTAACTGAACATAGATTAAACATTTTCAGGATTTGGGAGAATTCAAGCAATACTGAAGACTGAACATGAAATGTTTCTTTGGTCAGCTGTTAACAAAACAGTATGAAAAATTGGAAATGAAAATATTTAAAACTTGGATTCTGTTCAATCATTCTCCAACTAATGTCAAAGCCAGAAGCTCTAAATATTCTTCACATTCTTCTATTAAACTGTGCAATACTTTTAAAAACAGCAAGACTGGGACTTGATGAAAGTTTGAGTGACTCTCACACCAGGAAAATATGTGCCTAGTGGGAGCTCCCAGTAACTTACTGAATTCTGCTGGAAAACACAAAGAAATTGAAAGCATTTTTCATCATATTTTGAGACAAGAGTAAGTTTCTATCTGCTTCAGAGTAGAATAAGACTGCATTTGTCACTTGAAGTTCTGAAAGGTTCTCTTAGCAGGGAAGTGAAGTGAATTTTTTCGAGTGTCTTTTAACTGCTAAATCTGAAATTAGCTTAAATAATAGATGCACAATTTTTCCTCTATATTTTTACCTTGATCTTGTCCATGTATGCACTGCATTGCATGAAGGGGTAATGGTGTTTCATGAATGGTCTCAGAGAGAAAATAAATTCTGTGCACCAGACTCTTGGAAGGAACATATTGATACAGCATGGTTCTTTGATCACGGTGAGGGAAGTCAGGCATTCCACAGTATTTCATGATCTTTTAAAGCCCTAGAGGGCAGAATCTTTTTAACTCCTGCAGTGGATGAAAACCAACATTGCCTAACTTTTAGCCACTTTTATAGAGTTGGAGAGAAATAATATATGATTTTTTTTCTGTAAATATCTAGACTTTTTTTTCTTTAAACTTTCCTGATTGAAGGACCCGAGTCCTCTGTGGCTCCAGTAGGGTGCAGTGCCCTTTTCCATCCACTGACAGGAATGCTCAGAAAGTGCTTAAGGATTAACATTTTCTCCCCCTGCCATGGTGCCACGATTCCCCAGCCTCTAAGCAATTACCACTCGTGTTCAGCCAGAGACTGAATTGGATTCAGAGCATTCAGGAGGCAAGGATCAGGAATTGAGCCCATAATGAAAGGGACCAGCCACGCTGCTCTTCAGCCCAGCTTTGTTCAGACTTCTGATGCTCCAACCCCCACAGGAGCTCAGCTGAGGCATCAGCATAATTATGCTGTATAATGTTGTCTTTCATTTCTCACCCAGAAGTGCAAATCAATGTTGCTGTGGTGCTGTAGTGATCTAAAACGTGATTTCATGCAGCCAGAATTTCTCTTTAAATAAAGAGCAGGTTACAGATAGGACCAACACAGTCCCTGGACTCTGAAAGTAATATTGAAACACGAGAGCAGAACTCTTTAATCTACCCAGTGGAAATACTTTTTTATCAGAAACTGAGAAACAGAACCTGCCACATTTACATTAAACAGAAGTCTTACGTGAGATAGAAAGATAATATCATGAACAGCAGTAAGTGGGGTTTGTCTTTTGGGAAAAAGTAAAACAGCCTATCTCACAATCCTTCTATTATAAATAACACTTCAACCTTGCCCATCACAGCTCTCTTATACAGAATCAGATAGAAAAAGCCATTTTATGTGTATTTCTCTTCCAAAATTTGTTCAGCATCTTTTGGGATTTGGGCAGAATATTTGCTTCTTTCACTGCCTTGAGCACCTTTCCCCATAATAATAATTCAACAACTTACAGCATCAAGGAGGATCAGAGACACTATTAATACAAAGAGTTTTTCTTTCTGCCTTGCTCCTGACTAGGCTTTTTTAAGGCCTCATAGAATTTAAAAAATAAAGAAAAAAAAGAAATGGAAAAGGGGAAGAAAAGGGTTCTATTACCATTCCTCATCCCATATCCTAAAAAAATTTTATATATACAGGATTAAGGCAGATATTTTAGGTCATGAATAAAACTAATGGTGAAACACAGGATGGAAAAATTAGATTAAACCTGCTTTGATATAAACAAAAGAGTGGTAGAGTGGCAAAATTTATCACCAAAATGAAATAAGTTTATTTATTTGGGGAATTTTGCTCTTTCTGGAATGGTGAAATGGTGGGATATAAACAATATAAACCTATATGTCAGCGATGGAGGATTCCAATACCGTGAGACACAACCATAAAATCATCAGGCATAGTCAAAAACTTGGAAATTTCTCTGTGAAAAACAGGCTGTGGAAGTGCTGTGTTGCTGCAAAATTGAAAAACTGATATAGTCTTTTTTGGGGTTGTTTTTTTTATTTGTTTGGTTTTTCTTTCTTTTGCTTTTCTGGTTTTGTTTGTTGTTTTTATTTTGGATCGCAAATAACATAATAAAATTTCTCATTTCCCATTTATGTAACAACTGAATTGCATTTAACAATTGCTCTCCTTGTAATCATTATTTTAGGAACAAATACTAGTAGCAAATATAAAAATATTACGTATGCATTTTTATTATCATTATTTCAGAGCCCTTGACTTTTATTTTTTTGAAGTTGTAAATGGCAGTTAGCTTCTCTAGGAAGGCTAGATGCCAAAAAACTTATTGCTATGAAGAAAGTTTGAAAACTTCACTGCTTTTATTGTACAGGTCATCATCATTGATGCTGTTATGAATAGATGAGAAATCAAAGCAACTGAATCAATTTAAGGTGATACTGTTAAATAAAAATCCTTCAGAAATATTTTAAAACACAATATGAAACAGAGTCAATATTAATTTAAAACAAAATTATAACCAGAAACTAAAATTCCAGAGGTTGTTGAGAGATTAAGAAATTTTGATTTCCAGTGGAGCTGGATATAACCAAAGAGACTGAATGACAACAACAGGTGAACAG